>CANXYC012358046.1:0-135045 GCA_948193065.1 Aleurites moluccanus | reverse complement strand
CTTGCAGGCCCAACGAAAACAGACATACAAATATGTAATGATATGGGGGTCCAATGTTTATGTACCCACTACAAAATGTTTGCCGATAAATCTATCTTTAGCCCCGTTACTTGGGACTAGGTTGAGGAAGTTGATGAGTTAAAAACACATTAATTATTGTCGTATAGGCTTTTTAATATTTAAAAAAATTTGTAAAATTTTTTAAAAATCATAATATTATAGTATTTTTTATAACAAATCCAATGATATATTTTAAATCTATTTGATTTTTGTTTTATATAAAAAATATATCATTGGATTCGTTATAAAAAATACTATATTATTATAATTTTTAAGAAATTTTACAAAATTTTTTTGATACTAAAAAGTCTACACAACAGGGGCTGATGTGTTTTTGACACATCAGTCCCTCAACCCTAAATAACATGAAATGGTCTAGCATATCTCCTCTATTTAGGCCTGATAATTTAATGACAAAATTAGAAACATTGCCAAAACAGAGTCTATTAATTTATTCGCAGTGATGTAAAGCAAAAGCATTGAATATTTATTTCAAGGATTCGCCCAAATTATGCCTATATCATATATAATATATATGGGATGGGAGCATAGGCAAAATTTTTTATCACTACATTATTTCTTTTTTGGTCCAATAATTGGGTGTGATACATACATATATAATGTCCTCCACACTTAAGAGAAGAATCTAATGATTAAAATGTGACTCATAAATTTTTAAATCTTATTTTTTTTTTTAATCTCAACAGATTTTTTTGAAACAAGTACAATCTATTTAAATTAAAATCATTTTACTATATTTTTATTTTATTTTATATATTACTAGTATATTATATATGAATGTATACGTACAGTACAAAAAAAAAATTATCTGATTGTGTAATTCTTTTTATTTTTTCTTTTAGGGTAAAAATGTGTTTGTTTTGGTTTTCAAGGGAGTTTCCGTTTCCTTGCTTTGATTCCAAGCAATTGTGAATCGTCTTATGATTTAGAAGAAATCCTTAAGAGTTCAGTGCAAGTGATTTTTAACTAAGGGTATTCTGTTCTAAAGTCTTAACTAACAACCAACTTTCAAGCATAGATTAAAACTTAAATATTGTGTAGTCTCATTCCCAAATCATCAGTTCTTTAGGGAATATCATAAAAGAGACCCCTACAAGAAACTGACAAGTGGATGGCAATGATTTGTTTACCATATTTGCAATTTCTTCATTCACCACACAATTGACTAATCTTTCCCTTGAATTGGAAGTTTCTTACTTTATAAAGTGTTTCTTAAGATAATGTTTAATCTCTTTAAGAAGCTACAAGACATTAACATACATATATGGCCCTTGTTAGATTAAGAGTCACTATCCCGTTTGTACGGACTAGAAAGTGAATAACTCCCTGTTCAATTTTCTTGCTTCATTATCAAGTAGCAACTCTTCCCCTATCTATTTTGAACTTTCACACGTGTGCGTATGCATGCATACACGTGCGAAAGCAGAGAGAGAGAGCTCCTAATACTAGAGTAGTCTTGTGATTCAAGAAAATCTACGAGACTTGTTTTAGGTGTTATGTGTTTAAATGGAAAAAGCAGCCAACTATTTGTAAATCTTTAACACAATTTCATTGAAATCATCTAGAAATAAAAGGGTATAAAAAAGTGATAAAAAGCTGATAGAAAAGTGAATAGTATCTCTTGTCGCTCGGAGACAAGGATGGGCAACCATATCAATCTTGAACTGTAAACTATATATATATAATATAAAGCATTATTGTGAAAGAAGATTCATGTAATGTTCAGTTTAGTACATAAAATTACTAATTTAATATGTTCCCCTAATTGGTTTTCTAGTTTTGAGAAAGGATGCTGATATAGACATATAGGTACACATGCTATCCTAATATAAATTAAAAGAAAATTAAAATCCCAAGAATCAATGATAATTTGTTTTTTGGGATTGTTTACAGATAGAATTGCAGCACTATAATGCATATGCAATTGAGGCAAAGAGGAGAACTACGCTGGTACAAGCCTTATTCTGCAATTCTAACCCTCACACGCAACAAGTAAAAAAGAAAGAAAAAGAAAAAGAAAAAGAAAAAGAAAAGATTGTTTTTTTTCTCGGCTCACAAATATTAATTCCAAAACCAGAGGTGAGAAATGTTTTTCTTTTCTTGTATCAGACCTATTTACAAGAGAAAAATCTGTGGCACACACCTGTAAATAAAGAAAGAAAGAGCTCTATATAGCTGCTACCATCCATTGGAACTTCTATAATTTCTTCATGAAGGCTAAATATGTCCATAGGCTGCTGTAAGTCTATGAATATCCTTGGGACATATATCAGAATTTTGGAAAGATTCTTGTTGTTGCTGGCTATGAGGCCACATACTGCTTGAATTTTCGGTTCGGAAATGTGATTCTGATTTTATCTCATTGCATAAAGATTGTGGATTTTGTAAAGCTGCCGGAATTAATAATGGATTTTGAAGATATTCCGGCCATTGATTTTGACCATCTTTCTCTGTTGTGTTACAATCTCCTAATCCCCAAGAAAAAAGATTACTTTCAAAGAATGAGCTATTGCTTTGTAGCTCAACGTTGCCACTGCTTCCTGTGCTGCTATTACTGTTGTTAATAGGGGTACATGCTTCCCAGAACCGTGAATTATTGATTGGAAAAGATGGTAATGTAGGATCATCGGAGGGAACAGTAATAGAGGGCTTGAAAGCCATAAATGAGGTGGTTGTGGGTAGAAGAGTTGTGGGTATTGAAGTGGCAGAGAATTCAGAATTGATATTGAAAGATTTGGTGGCTTGGGTAAACCAAAGGGAAGGGATTGGGTTAGTTGCAAGTCTGGCATTGGAATTGGATGCATAATTCAATTGTTGGAGAGGGAAATGCCCCACCAAATCTGAAGGTTGGCAATTGCTTGTGGAGCCTTCATGGTGCAAGAAAAAGTCTTTGTTGCTTATGGGTGTCATCAAATTGGTGTTACTGTTACTGTGATTGTTCTTGGAATTCGAATCAGAACCTTCTTGCCCTTCTAATTGATAGGCATTCGTAGAAACAGGTGACTGCATCTTTTCTCCTAAATTTGCCCCTGGCCCTGGCTTAGAATTATTAGCTTCAAGAAGGTTCAATTCATTGGCCTTGTCTTGATTCTTGATGGGAGCTGGTAAATTCTTGTCTTGGCCATTATTTTCAAAGTCAGAAAGTTGTTTGTGAGTAACAGGGTCAATGCCTCTCTGCCTAAGTTTCTTCTTTAAGCAAGAATTCCACAGATTTTTTATTTCATTATCTGTTCTTCCAGGCAATTGAGCTGCAATCTGGGACCACCTGAGAAAAACAGTCATAAAAAAAAAAAAGAAAACCCAGTGGTGTTGGTTAATTATCAGAGGAAGAAGCTATAGTAAAAGAGAAAATTTATATAATAAATAAAGACCTGTTGCCTAGAACTTCATGAAGTTCAATTATAAGGTTTTCTTCCTGTTGAGAAAATGTGCCTCTTTTCAAATCAGGCCTCAAGTAATTAATCCACCTCAATCTACAACTCTTTCCACACCTTTGCAAACCTGCAAAAAATTGAATTGGAGATAAAGTAGCAGTTTTGGATAAATTAGAAACAGAGGATAGTATGAATCCAACAAATACCAGCTTGCTTGGGGACAGAGCTCCAACAACCATGGCCATACTTGGTAATATGTCTTAAAAGTTTCTCATCTTCTTCAGGTGACCAGAGACCTTTCCTCAGCTTCTGCTTGTAGCAGCAAGAGTGCCTTCCCATTTAGAGTAAGACCCACCAGCAGCAATGAGAACTGAGAATTGGGAGTTGAGAAATGAGAAAGAAATTTCCAAAACCAGCAAAGTTTGTTGAATCCGAGGTCTAAGTGTCAGCAAATGAACAAAGGTCTCTAAGAAACGGATTTGTAGGAAATTGCTTTGGCACAAAAGATGTAAGCAAAATACACAGAAAGAGAGAGAGAGAGAGTTGAAAAGTAGGCCAAAGAAAATGAAGTAGCAGCTGAGAAAGGAAGTTGAATTAATATAAGAGGCACCATTCAAGAAAGAAAAGTCACCGTCAATAAGGTCTTTTTATTTTAATTTATTTTATTTTATTTTTAAAAAAATTTGAATTTTATTATTGTTATTTATTTTATTTAGTTGGCAACTGCAGAAATGAATTAATAGTCTGAGTTGCATATGTCTAATCGAAGTTCTGAGAATTAATGTCTTATGTCATTGATAATTCATTCAAGATCAAGAAAATTCTGAAAAACAATGTTAAACAGATGTGACTTGTTGGAGCTGATTTACCATTGTCTGTAATACGAATTACCTTCTTGATTTCTGTCAATGAAAGGTTGACACAAGTAATTCTGTTAGCATGATCTCACTCTCACATGCCCACAGAATTATATAACCATTGAATTAAGTGACTATGAATTTATTTTATCCTTCTGATAAAAAATATTTCATAGAAAAAAATTATAATAATAATTAAACGGAAAATTCTTCTAAATCATCAATGATAACTTAGAAAAGTATAGATGATTACGTGGAAAGATCATTTTCTGTGATGAAATCTGAGTGGGATTTTGCAGATTAACTCACTCCACTCCAACAAGTTATTCCATTTTGAAAATAAAGAGTTTTAACTTAAGTAAGTTGGTTTTTTTAGGGTTCATGTAAATTCAAGATACAGATACTTTGTCTAATACCCTATCAAATGAAAATAAAAGTGATGTTATTATCACTCGTACATTTTTTTTAAGGTGACTACGCTGTAATTATACAATACTAAAATTGGATTCTTCTCTCTTGTAATCAAATCACCCTTTTTAGTTCTATGCTTGGCTTATTTTAAGCATTTTGTTTCTCCCCTCATCTTATATTTCCGGTTAAAAAAAAAAAATCCTTAAACTTTTATCAATTACTCTCTTAGATTCTTTTTTTTTTTTTTATTAATTAATTATTTAATTTTTTAATTTAGATCGTTTCAATCTCTGCGACCAAAAGTGTTACTTTCTTCATTAGTCACATGTCTATATCAATATTTAGCATTTTTTATTTTTATTTTTATTTTTTTTCATATTATTAATTTTCTCTCTTATTTTAATTTTGAAAAATTTATATTTTAGCATATAAAAAAATATTATTTTATATTAATAGTTAAAGTTACAAATTAAAAAGTAAATATTTATTTATATATTCTACCTCAAAAATCTTTTTAAGTAAATATTTTATCATAAATTTATTTGAGTATTATCAATAAATTATGATCATATATAAACTTTTATGTTTAATTTATATGAGATCTAATTTCAATTAAACAAAATTTAAATATTATTCAAATTCAATTCAAAATTTTCATATTATTCAGTTATATATATATATAATAATAATAATATTCAAAATTCATCTTTTATTTAATACATAATATTTTTTAATAGTATTCTAAAATTAATTTTGATTTATAATTATTTTATAAAATAAAATTTTAAATTATTTATTATTAATGAAAAATAATACTTCTATATTATTGTTTGTTTTATTGGTTGGACCCATATGACTAACCGATAAAAGTAAAATCGTTAGTGATTTGAGTTCAAAGGGTTCAAATAAAAAAAAAAAATAATAAAATAAAAAAAATAGTGTTTAACCACTACAAGAAGAGAAACGGCCTAAGGCATTGTTAAAATTTCAAGAATTCATTTTATTTTGCCCTATATTTCCATTTCTTAATCCTTTACTAATTACTTGTTAGAGGGTACTTTGGTCAAATTATTACTCCTTAATCTTCTAGATAAATGAATTAAACTTTAATAAAGCCACCGCCACCCCCCCACCGCCAGTTCATACCATCAGGTCCACCATCAACCCATGGTCTTGTACCCATTGTATCCCTGCCAGTAACATAGTCTTCCTTTTGTCCTTTTTTTTTTTCTCTCTTTAAAAAAGGAAATTAAAGAAATAAATGCTTGAAACTAGTAATTGGGTCCTATTTTTAACATAAAATTGGGAATTTAGATTCCTGATTCTTTTGCAATATAAAACATAATTATTTTTTTTTACACTTCAATTATAGGTACCATAAATTAAACCATTCCATAAAATCAAATGACTTTACAACCTCAAATTATTTATAAATCCACCTAATAACAAGTGTAAATAAATTTCACATTAAAGACATGTATTTTTTTTATATTAATTTAGTGTTTGTTGGATTAATAATTGAAAATTAATATTTTATATTTGAACTCTTAATTATTAATATGAGGTGTTTAATAAATTTATTATTTGGGGTAGCATTTTAAAATTTTGCAATTAACAATTTTAAATTATAATTGAATCGATGAAAATTTTTAATTTTTAACTGTTAACGTTTAACCTCTAATCGCTAGTTGCTGACAATTAATTATCAACTATTAACAGTTAATTATCACTATTAAATTAAATATATCTTTAATTTCAAACTAAAATATAAACCCTTAATCTTATAATTATAAAATTAACTTTAAGAGAAAGTTAAATAAAGACTCATGGATCATTAAAAAAATATTTTTAATAATATGAAAATGGATTGACTTTGTTGCATTTCATTTCTTCAATTTAGCAAAAGAAAATGATCTTAGCAAGTCTGTATATATAGTATAAGGATTATGGCTGTGATAAAAAATTAACCTTTCAATGTCAAACGAAATAAAAGTTTATCTTTCCCTCAACTTTAATCCTACACCTCACTTTCTAGGCCAACAAGAATAAAACTTTTACTGCTAAATCCTATATATAGGCACTTTTGGCTAATAATTTTTTTTTTTTTTTTTAAATCAACTCTTTAAAAGGCTATTAGATTAGATTAATTACTTAAAAATAAATATTTATTCCATAGTATTAATATATATAGGGAATTAAGAATTCAAAGGCGAGCAATATTTTTTCAATTCATACATAAGCTAAGTGGAATTGTTCTATAGAAACAACAAACTTTGTAAACTTTATTTTCATATAATATAAAAGCCTTAATAAAATAATAAAAAGCTCATTTGCACAAGAAACCTATATATAATGTCCATATTTAGGTGATTAAAATAATTAAGATTGTGATTCTGAATCAAGATTATATTTATTTATTTTTGTCAGAAGTGGTACAAACACGAGTCATGTAAAATTATTTTAAAAGTGTACATTAGAGTTTCAACATTATTAATAAAATTAATGTAAAAAAAAAAAATTAGTACAAAGGCATGATAATAGGAATAATTCTCTAAAACTGAATATTTAACTCAAGTGGGAGTAAATTACATAAAAATAATGCATAATATAAAGTACAAAAGCATAACAAGTTTTGATAAATTTTTCTTTGGTGTGGACCACCCTTTGTTAATCTTATTCGTTAATCCCATTTTGAACCCATTAATCCTAGCTGTTTCCACCTTTTATTGGGACCCTTTCTTCATAAACCCAGACAAGATTAATAAAATTTCTTAACGTATAAATTAGTCCAAACTCTAAAGATGCAGTATTATAGTAATTAAATTAAATAACCCAGTTGAGAAAGATTGAGAAGCAAAGATTAAATTATATATATATATATATATATATATATATGTATATGCAGCCTATTCGAACTTGAAAAATAGCAAAATTTCACCAATTATTCCAAATCATTAGCTGTCGAGGCTGTGGCCCGCTTTGAAAATGTGAAGCCCTCAGGAATCTTCATAAAAGATTATGAACAACAATTACTTTTTATTTATTTATAGTAATTACAAATTAAACATCAATTCTATATATGGTTGTTAGAGTTAAACATTTTAAACAAAGAAAAAAAATTCTGGTTTTTTATTAATTTCTTGAATTAATATTCTATAAATTTTACTTAGTTTAGGTTCTTTACTGTAAGTGTGTAATAAGTCATGCAATTTGAAACTAACCAATCCTTAATATGTGCTTGAAAAGCTCCAAGCAAAGAATTATTCACAATATGTTGAAAATTTGTATTGTTAAAGCAGATATGTGATATTATGTAACTATAATATTTGAAAATTATTGGGCTTTTTTATCAGTATTTTTCTTTTATGAAAGCTATATATAATTTAATTTTCTGATTTAAAGAAGGAAAAATCTATGATAATTTAATTTGCTGATTTAAAGAAGGAAAAATCTATGGTCGATATAGAAGTAGAAGAAAGTCAGCTAGATCAGACGGTATGCAGACAGCATGTTTTTAATTTAAGAACTTTTAAATTTTTTGCATGCAAAAATGTAAAATTTGGAATGGACCCATATTGGCAATAGACAACATCTGCATGTTCAAATATTGTGCAGATAACAGATCTTTACGCCATCTTTCCGGGCCCCCACTACTGTCTCAAATTATGAAAAGGAGACATTTGTTGATGATTAAAGGCTGTTTTTTTTTTGCGATTTTCCCCTTCCAAAGAAAATGCTTATTATTATTAATTTTTTATTTTTATAAATTTTAACTTTAATTTAAATTTTTTTAATATTTAAATACTATTATAATATTATTAAATCAAAGATATAATACTGATCATATCATAAATATTACAGTAGATGATATCTACTTGTAATAATTTTTTTATTCGATAATCTTGAGAAAGAATGAATTAAAATTTTACTTTATCTACTTTATAATGCTAAATTAACACTTCATTTCACTCGCATGATTCCTGAAAATAATTTTAAGAAAGAACATACACAATAATAATAATAATAATAATAATAATAATAATAATAATTGTATTTCTATACATCTATTTGTCTTAACTCATTGGTAGTATTATTATTGTATATCTATGTATCTCTTTGTGAATTGGTATAATGATTATTATTTGCATTTCTATGTATCTCTTTGTCTTAATTTGTGCATTGATACAATAATAATAATAATAATAATTATTATTATTATCATCATCATCAATAATATTATAATTATAACCTTGTTAGCTTAGTTTAAACATGTATTAATTATCTAATGACTAATCACAAGTGTTAAAGTTATAAATAATATAACTAATTAACTACTAATTAAGTATAATTAATAAATATTAAATATTAATTAGTAGTAATTAATAATTATTAAATACAAATTAATTAGCAATACAAATTTTCTGTCTCATTTGTTATTCCATTTTTTATTTCATATACATTTTCACGCGTCACATTATATTTTTTTTCAACATATTTCTGCATTTAATATTTTTTTATAAAAAAATTGAAATAAAAAAAAAAGATGAATATGACATAAGATAGGACACCAAATAAGATTAATGATCCGAACTGAGTAATTAATATATGCTTATTACTATACATTAAATAATAACTATTAATTTATGTGTTAACATTAATTTTTTATTGCTCAATATATTTACTAAAATCATTACTAACTACTCCCTCTATTTTTTTTTTTTATATAAATCGCTTTGAAGTAAGGCACAAAAATTAATAAATTAATTATTATGTCTTAATTTTAATATAAAATAACTAATATATTTCTATTTATTATACGGCTTCATTAACAACAAAATTTAATGAAAATATAAATTTAATTCTTAATTATGGACAAAATTAAAAAAAAAATAATAAATATAATTTTAAAATCTAAGAACGACTTATAAAAAAAAATTTATACCTCATTAAAATGGCATATATAAAAAAACGGAAATATTATGAAAAATGTATATTATTATATATATAATAATATACATTTGGTGGCAATACAAAAAGATTGACATGTCAAGTATTATAAATTCTTTGACCCCTGGCCGTTTATGAAACTACGTACAATCTCTGTCATTATAGTTCCATTTCTTTTCTTGAGGACTTGGGCACTCGTATATATGAAGTCGTAGCATTGTCATCTTAGTTTCTTGAATATGGTTATTTTTTTCTTCTGATTCCCATTGAATTTTTTCCTTCTATTTGACTTTGTAACATACCCTAATTACTATATACGTACGAGCTTATATAACATACATTGCAGCTGCCGACTCTGGCGACAGAAGAAGGACAAGGACTCTTGTTCTTGTTTTTTTTCCCCCTCATTTATTGTATTTAGCCCTACAAGGCTGGTCTCTCTTAGAAAATTCCTAAATGAAAGGAAACTGTTAAAGTTTGAATTTAAACTTTTGATAATCGGACTCCCTAGTATCCCATTTATAAGCATTTCCTTTTGTTTTGACTTTTACTTGTTAAAATCTTGATTTGGCAAAGACATTTGGAGCTATTTTTTTTGGGAAGAACTCCATAGAGAAAAACTCGTAAATCGATAACACTACTCAATCTTCCCCGACAAAGCTGATGAAATTAACTAAACAAATACTAATTTTGATTAGGATAATTACATCCAAAAAAATATTGTTTAATTACATAGTTTTTCTTTTTTAGATAAATAAAAAATGATTATTATCATGTCTATTTTTTTATTATGTCTATTTTTTTTTATCATGTTGTACCTTAACCGTGGGAAAATAAAAAGTGGAAATTCTATATTCTTTTAACATTTATTAAGGCCAAAATAATTAATAAAGTATTTCATTTTTTAAAATTAATGCAAGTCATAGTTAAATATTATCAATTACATATAATTAAAATTAATAAAAAAATTAGGATATGTGTCGAATAATTTTTTATATTGTAAAATACAAACTATGAAAATGATATTAAATAAAAATGCGACTTAGAAAGATTCCTTGGGTTTCATTTATATATACTTTTAGAATGAAAAAAAATGGAAAAGAGAAAAATAGAAAGAAAACAAATATACACTACTTGAGTTGCTGATGAAAAGGCAAATATTCTATGAATGGTCTGCTGAAGTTCTCTATATACAGACAATAAATGCCATCAAAGAGAATCTTCAACTCTCTTTCTCTCTCACTCTCTTTATCTTCTAAAAAATTAATTAATTATTTTTTTTTAACAAAAATGGGAAAGAGAAAATCATATGTATAATAATAATAATAAAAGCTACCAACGCTAGTTGTTGGTTCCACTGAAAAAAAAAATTAAATAAAATTTTGAATTCGAATACTGTGAACGAAAAATATTGACGCTCATAAAATGTTATTTATTTATTTTTTTAATCCTACCCAATCAGACAATTTCAATAATAATAATAATAACAAAAGCCTGATCAAAACCCTAAAAAATAATTCATTGGCATTGTCTCCTTTTAACACCATAATGTGGCCTTGACCTTAGCAATGTCCTAGTTCACACATCCAACAGTATCAAATTAATTAAAATTAAAATCCATAATAAAGATGCTTATAATCTCCATGTTTCATCATATACTGGCGAGCTAATCATATGCAAGCACATGTTGTGTTTCCTCTAGTCAACCATTTAAGCATTTCTTAATAATCATATCCTAATGCTTCCATGGCGGGACGGCTAAATATATAAATATATATATTAATTAAGTTTTAGGTATTTTTCATTCTTTATTTCATTTAGACGTTTCTGCACAAAAAATTAAAAAAATGAAAAAGAGAGTCGACAGAAAGATTGTTAGTTATTGGTTTTCATCAGCGTTGTACTGTTGTTTTCACAAAGAACTGGTTGACTTATTTATTAGATGAGGGAGTTTCGATTTATTACTTTGTAACATGTAATAATTTGAATTAACTTAAATAGATAATCACTAATAATGACTAGTTTTAACTTAATGATAGTACAACTGTCTTTAGAGCTATTAGTTTTTAATGGATAATTATTTAAAATGGTTACATATTTAAATTTCATATATAAATACACACACACACACACATATATATATATATAATAAAAGCCCATATACAGATATATACGATATCAAATTTCTCATTATTTCCCTTTTTTGAGATTTGAATTTGGATAAAAGATCAAAAGGCAAGGCATATATGTTCTTTTATTTAAACGATAAGCGGCAAATAGAGAGGAAATTGAAAGAGATAATTAATTAGGTGATTGTCAAGAGAATTGTGATTGAAAAATGAAGAAGATCATGGATCTATCAGTCTAAAAACTTTGGGTTGTCCACGTGAGTGTGCTAATTACATATCGAATCCAAAAATTGAATCATAAATTTAGGTACATAGTACACAATATACTGTCCCCCCAGGTGGCTGAGCTGGGCTTTGAACTCAAAATCGATCTAACCTCGTTAATAAAAGTTAGCTATCACTGCCCACTTCATGTTTATCCCCACTGGGGTAAGGGAATTAATTGTAGAATTAGATAAGGTTTTGGTGTTTTAGTGGGGTCTTTCCTATTTCTATGTGACATTAGTCCAATTCATCCCCACTTTGGGCCATTTCTTCAATCATTTTGCCCCAAAAAAAATAATGCCAAAAATATATGTACCATTTTTTGCTGCGAAATTTTGGTATATATGGTTTATTTGTAATTTATGTGAAGAACTTTGCCTGCCAACCTATTAGCTAGGAATTGAATTTGTACTATTCTTCTCTTTTTCCTTTGATTGCAGCTCTCAATTGAACCAAACATAAAGTGGGTACATAGTTTTCCATTCTGTTTTCCCATGTAAGATTGATATTACATAGTTTTCCATTCTGTTTTCCCATGTAAGATTGATATTCCATATGATGATGGATCAAGAATAATATAAATACAAATACACGTAACATTTTTTCCTTTTTTGTATTTGAATCTTTCATATAGTTTTAAACTTGAAACTTCAATATATAAATGTCTTTTAACTGTTAAGAATATACGACATACTATAATCGAATATAAGTTGGTCTTACATTAAAATCATTATAAATAGTACGTAAGAGCCATTGAATTAGGTTTTGATGTTTGACAAATATTTGGTTCTTTTAATAGTTTAGTTCCCAGGTCTAGTATAGGAGAGGGAGGACCCAAAATGAAGTTCCTAATGAAAATAAAAAATAAAAAAAAATGACCCCCCCCCCACCATTCTGAGGATGTGTCACATTCTTCAGGTCAAGTACACTAAAACAGACTAAAAAAGCATCGATCATTTCAAAAAGATAAGTGGGGAAAATTGCAGCAGTGGAGAGCCATACAAATCCAAACCATTCATTAATTCATTTATTTTACATCATAATTCAGTGGAGTATATGTATAGAAGGGTCCCATTACATTTACACACACAATTTCAAGCAAAAGCTGTAATGTGGGTCCTTCACGTTGCCGGCCGTCCATCTATGGGACCCTTAAAACTTGTTTGAATGAGAAAAATTTTGAGGAAAAGAAAATAAAATAAAGAGAGAAAAATAACGAAGAAATTAAATTTGTTCTTGTTTGGAAAGAAGAGAGAAAATAAAGAAGGATTTTTTTTTCTGCAAATTAGAGAAAAAATAAAAAAAAAAAAGAGAGAAGAAAAATACCCAATATTAATTATTATAATTATTAGTTAATTAATTTATCATTACCATGCAATTGCATTATTTTATGTCAAGGTTAAAATTCCCATAATTTATTTTGCTTCTTGTAAACTTTCAGATATAAAACAAACAACAATTGAACTTTTCTTTTATTTCTTTTTTTCTTTTTAAAATTTTCCCTTCACTCCCTAATCAGCAAACATGATGTAAAAGTAATTAGTTAATTAAGAGAATAATTAATTTGGAAATTGGGGATTGAAGGAAGACAGGGGAAAAGTATAAGATATATTAAATGACATCATTAATAACAGTGATTGTCGGCAAACCCATTTTTAACCGGTGTTACTCACTGTTAATTTTATGGAACTTGCACTTGTTTGTCTGCCATTATTATAATTATTATTATTATGCATTTTCAGTTAATCTAAATATATTCAATTATTAAAGCATATTCCAGCTGTTTATTACACTGTTTCTTGACTATAAACATTACTATATTTTATTGCAACCTTCTTTTGTTTACTTAATAATTCTTACGTTATTAAAACATCTTGAACTCTATGGATTTCCTTTAATTAATCAGTGTATAGAAGAAATGAAAATAGTAAAAAAAGAGAAAAAGCCTCATATCCGAGCAAGTTACTAATAATTAATACATAGATATTAGTCTAAACTTCTTATTTTTAAATATTACTTTCTCGTCTAATTATAAAATACTAACAATAAAAATAATATTCAAATGAAATAACATATTTATAAATTAATATTCGATAAATTAATAATTTTTTTATAATTTTAATTTAAATTAATAAGTTAAATAAATATTTAATTAATTAATATTTTTTTAAATTAATAGAATTTATGTGTTTTAACCATACTAACTTATAAAAAATTTATTGTACTATATCCAAATGACACCCAAATACTAACAACAAAAATAACACCCAAATACTAGATCCAAATAACGGGCAACCAAACGCAGCCTTTTTTACCTGATTTTCGGACGTAAAAAAAAAAAAAAGGCCATGGCCCACAGGAAAGATTTTGTGTCGTAACGGTTCAATGATTGCTTAAGGATGCTTTCCTTTTTAGTTTTTACCCTAAAAAAAAATACCTAATTAAAGACGTTATGAATTATTATAATAAATAAATAACTAAATCATCGGCCGACCAGCGACCTTTATTTTTTTATTTTATATGTATATTTTTCAAATTTGATAAAAATAAAAAGAAAATTAAGAAAAAGAAAAAGAAAAAGAAAAGAGAAATAACTGGCGCGCTCTTCAACACGTGTGTGTCTCTCCCTTAGTGTGGGACCTATAAACTACCTCAGCCAACGGTAAATCCAACGTCACATCCTCTCCGTACTTCAAGTGAGTCACTTGCTGTCAATCCCTTATTTACCTTCAGCAACAGGCTGCTGTTTGGATCCCACCTAATAATTGGTACTTGAATCTCTTTACCTTTTTTCAAAAATTTCCCCACAATTAAATAATTCTATTTTCATTTCATTTCAACTTATTTTTTTTTTATTTTAATAAAAATTAATTAGTCTACAGGATTCACATCAAGTAAAATTTATAAAATTTAATGATAAAATAAAATAAATTCAATTGAATAGAATCGATATTATTATTATTATTTTTAAATAAAATAAAAATAATTTATGTTAAAAGATATTTGAATCTACTTAAATTAAATATATGATAATATTTAAAAATTTAAAAATCCTAAATAATTTTTGATTGTTTGAATGGTTAATTTAAAACGTTATTTTGAAATTTAAAACTTTATTTTTAAAACATAGTTTTTACTTAAATATTCTCTTAATGAATAATGGGAATTAATTATGAGAGGGTCCAAGAGGTATCATTTGGGGATCGAAATTGAAAAGGATTGAGATGGTGGGAGCAAGAGGAAGCTAGATAGTTCATTGCATATAATAATAATAATAACAACAATCAAAGTGTACTTATAGGGTATGTTGATAGTCACATAAGTATGAAAATTGGGGCCTGATGCCGATTTGCAAAATATAAAATATCCATATTTGAAAATGAGATGTGCCACAAAAAAATAGTGACTGTTTGATTAGCTAGAATTCATTTTCCAGGACCATAATTTTGTAGCTGTATCGCTGTCCACACGACTGGGTTTGTCCAATTTCTATCTGTATATCTACTATATATAGTAGATCTTAATTTTTATTTTTGAAAATTAAGGTTCTATCGGCTAATTGTTCATCAACTAATAATAATGGCATTAAATTTTGTTGATACATTACTGACATGATAATAAAGACGTATGGTTTATAATTTTGAAATTAATTTTATATGTTTAGATATAATTTATATTCTAATAATAAATAATGAATAGTTAGAAATTTTGAATTTGAGTTTCTTATTGATCTATCATTTTTAATCAATTTAAAGAGAATTATTAAAAGAAATTGTTAAACCATATTGTGTCAGGTAACCCATATATAGCATTTCAATATCAGTTTAGTCTCACAATTAATGAACCAAACAAAGAAAGAAAGATTGCCTTATAAAACCTCCTTAATTACTATTAAACCACTTTCGTGTTAGCTTTTTCTCACATTCTAACAATTTATTGTTATTATTATGAAAAATACCTGCATTTTAATTATAATTTCTGATAACAACATTTTTGTTATAATTGCTATAAGCAAGTAAAGCTATTTTTACTTATCATTTGGTAATTATATATATATATATAATTTATTTTCCAGACGAGTTTAAGAGCATTCTTCTTACGATTGACTTATAAATTAAAAAATTATCTCATAATTATTGACTCTAATAATTAAATTTCAGTCAATAAGTAGAGAAGTTATGGAGCTAATAGAACACCATTACTAAAGAGGAAGGATTTCTAAGAAAATGTTTCTATGTTTTTTCTGTTAAATTATTTGTCTGGTTCATGCATTAGAAGAGATGGTCATGAAAATTTAAATTGCATAATGAAGGTAATGAAAGCAAGGGTTTTTTAGTAAATAAAAATATTGCCCTCATGATCATTTTGAATTACTAAAAGACAAGGATTTATATATATATATATTTTAAATTTTATAATACAATCAAATTCAAAATTTTTAAGTAGGTTTTAAGATTGAATTTTTTTGTTGCGACATCAAAAAATTACTAAAGGGTGTGCCAACCGAATCGTTAAGATTTAAATTTGACTTTTTATATGTTATAAAATAAATATTTGACTATTTAAATAGTATTCATTTTTAATTGATAAAATTAAATATTTAATTTTATAGACTATAAGATAATTTAATATTTTATTATTAAATTATTAATCCAATGCTAATAAAATTTATGGGATAAATTACAAGAAAATTAAAATAATTAATCAAAATAAAAATTAATATAATATATCAATAAATAATTATCTGATGCATATTAGATGGTCCAATTCACAACAAATTTGATTATATATACATAATTTCCAATTAAAATTTACACAATTAAAAATTACAAATTAAAAGTTACAAACTATACTTTCAATTTCAATTATTAATTGCTTTGTTCATCATATTAATGCAAAGGATAATTAAGGTCTATATATACAATAAATTTATTGATTGAGATTTGAATTTGTAATTCTATATTTAGCTCAAAATAAAGATATTTCTAATATTATTGAATGAAATTCATTGGCATTAAATATATTAATTATGTTCAAATGAAACAAACACATATATATGGGATTATATAATACTTTATAAGCAATACTGTATGATAATATTTTCTTGTAATTAAGGGAATGAACCACAATTACTTTAAAAAGAGAGATGGCAATAAGTAAGAAGAATTGATGGGATATTAGTGAATATTGTCATATAGGAAAAAGATGACGATTTTGAAGCTTCTAATCAACAAGTAGTTTGAAATAAGAATTGGAGAATCATCTATATGTCCTTGAAAAAAAAGAAGATGCTCAAATATACTCTCATTAACTTTAATCTATCTTTTTCTAAAAAGGATGACAACCAATTGACAAGAAAGATCAACTATCATTTTAGAGATAATGGGATTAGACATTATGCTTAATTGATAATAAATCCCTCATTAAATACATTAGTTAATAATTTCCCTAATTTACTAATGGATAACTTTCTTTCTATCAACACACTCACTGCTGATGAGGTGGAAATTATTTCATATATGGAGAGTCCATGTTTATGAAGGTGAGAGATAAGACATATAGATAAAAAAAAAAAGAAATGTTAGGAGCTCTGACCTAACAAGGAGCTTTCAATATCTAAGTTAACATAGACTTGAAAATGAATGAATTTGAAAAAAAAAAGAATTGATCTCTTTCCCGTTCTTATATTAAAAGTTTTAGAGAAATTAAGCTTTCCTTTTATAATGATTCAACTAAATCGATGGATAAAAATAGTCGAATAGGTAAATAAATGGTAGCATCCTAACGAAAATGAGGAGCGAAGAGGTTTAAATTAATGGGACAAACGATATTTCTTATGTCAGTTTTTTAATATCATGTATATACTTGAGTATTATGATAGAGTGATGTTTTTGAAGTATCACACCCATCGCTTTTTTTAGAGTAAAATAACCATTAGAACTCCTGAAAAGAGCCAAATTAACTGCTTGTCTATTAGTTGGAGTGAGTGATTCAAGTTGCTCAGTTACTAAGCTACTCACCGCTTTCTTAGAGTGAAACAACCATTAAAACTCCTGAAAAGAACCAAGTAAACTGTTTATTTACTAACTGGAGAATCGTTGTGAGTGATTTAAGTTGCTCAGTCATTGGACTACTTGAAATTCATAAGTTTATTTAGATAAAATTAAGGATGTTAGTAGTTAATTAATTTAAAAGTTAAACTCATTTGTCATGCAAACGGGATATTTTTTTTTTAGAGACTACTCCTATTTTATCACAATATAAATCAGTTATTTTAATCCCATATCAATTGAAATAGCAACTTTGATGTTAATTGACCAAAGATTAATACACACTTGACATTACCATGACCCACAATTTCTCTAGGAAGCACACCACGTTCCCCTTCTCGATTATACCTAAAAGCCCTTTGCTTATAGAGAAGGGTCTATTCTATATGACCCTTAATGTATCCCACTTTATAGGCCCATTAACATTAGAGGCAACATAAGCACATGCACCCTTTATGTATTTTTCTCAAACCTTCAATTGATAATCATATTATTAGCTTTAATCATCATATTTCCTCTCAATTTTTTCTTTTTCTTTTTTTAATTCGCATGTCTTTTTCATGAACTAATAGTGCTTATTAATTGCTCTCGATTCACATAAGCTCAAAAACCATAATAATTATACTGTTGGTCATTATGACATCCTTTAATCAAATATCTCTCGAATAAATTCATTATTTAAATTGTGTTAGTTTAAAAATGAAAAATAAAACCGTAAAAAAATAAAATTATAAAAAAGAAATTGAAGGGCCATAATTATAATTGATAATTTAACTTTTAATGACATGGATGACAGATTCTTAAAACTTAATGAAGGATTAAAACTATAAACCCTTCTTAATTATGAAAAAGTTGTATTTAAAAAGGGATTTATTAAGTTAATTTGCTTGGTTTGTCCCCCTAAACCAAGAATGGTTACATCTCCTCTTTTGCATATAGTGGGGAATGATATGACATCATTGACCTCGATTAAGGAATAATTAGGTCCCTTAATGATCCATAATTATACATTGTTTTGGTTAATCTAAGATTCGGTCAGCAATTGATGAGTTAAGTTCAATCAACCCAATGGTTTTAACCTAGGTTGCCATTAAACTCTAAAAGGTCGACATTTCCATCTAGAATATGTTTTAGACGTCCAAACCTCTCGGAAACTCTTGAAAACGTTTCAGAAACTTAAAAAAAAAAAAAAAAAAAAATCATTATTGTAAATTTTTTTTTTTTAATTTTGAAAACTTATAGGAAACTCTTAGAAATCTTGAGGAAATTTGTAAGATATTTAAGAAAACTTGAGAGGTATATTTTATTACAAATTTTGATTAATAAATAACTTAATTTTGAAAAAGTCGTATTGTATTTTGTCATGTCTCCCGTTTCTATCTCAATACAATTTAAGTTTTGTCAGAAATGCTTAACACATATTTTCGGATCGGCTAATTATTCTTTCGTACTTCATGTCAAGATTTAATACCATAAATAATGCGTATTTCATATGATATAATCATTGTTTAAAATATCATTTATATATATCTAATTAATTAGTGAGTATTTAGTATAGAAAATTTTAAACGATGTTATATTTTTTATATATTAAATTAATCATAAAATTGATATTTTAAAATTTTATTATGAATTATTTAATTATTTTATTTTATTTAATGTAAAGATATTAATATTATTTTATACATACATATAATTTTTTCATCGAATTTAGTGTATATATCAGATGTAATAAAATCTTTTTCATTAGTATATAATAGCTAGGATTATAGGAGTAGTGACTGACTGATATTGTCTCGTATCAAAAGATTAAATTCAAACTTTGATAGTTTCCTTTCATTTTTAGGAATTTTCGAATAGAGACAAGCCTTACCCTTTTGTGGGGCTAAATACAATAAATGAGGGAAAAAAGAAACAAACAAGAACTGGAGTCCTTGTCCTTCTTCTCTCGCCAGAGTCGGCAGCTGCACTGTACGGTTATATTATATAAGCTCGTATGTATATAGTCATTAGGGTATGTTACAAAGTCAAATAGAAGGAAAAAAAAAAATTCAACGGGAATCAGAAGAAAAAAGAAAGAACCATTTTCAAGAAACTAAGATGACAGTGCTATGACTTTATATATATATATGACTGCCCAAGTTCTCAAGAAAAGAAATGGAACTATAATGACACAGATTGTACGTAGTTTCATAAACGGCCAGGGGTCAAAGAATTTATTACCTGACAAGTCGATCTTTCTGTATTGCCATCACATGTATCATATACCTGCTTGATTGTAAAAGAAAATGGATATCAAGTACTCTAAATTAATTACTTTGTTTATAAAATTATGACAGAGTACTGCTTTAAGCGATTGTTTTGAAAATCATTTGAATATATTTGATAGAAAACAATTGGATGGAATGAAAAATATATAATTTTAGAGAGATTTATCATGTCTCTGATCTATACTGCATATCATGAAAAATATATATTTTATACTGTAAGTAAAAGGAGATCCATTATTTACCTCTTATTTAAAAAAATAAAATAAAATAAACTAACATTACTGTTCCATTCTTCATCTCTTTTTTTTTGTCAAAAAAGACTTAATCATATGGCCTCCCATGCAAGACTCTTTGAGCAAATTCTTTAGCCTTTGGATGATTCAATATATTACGAATATTTTCACTTTTAAACCTGGTAGCCGTAGAATCTCCATCTTTACTTGGCTTTGATTGATTTCCACCACCTGCATCTTTTTGGGAATTAGATTCCTTTTCCAAGAAATTGTAAGTTTGAGTCTCGCTCGAAATTTTTGGAACATCTTTCTCTGCTACTTCTATTTTCTTCTCACTCAAACCTACATCCATGAAATCATAATAAGAATAATCTTTGTTGGCCATGGTCCAATGTTTTGAAATTTGATTCCCAAACAGTAATTATATAAAGATAATTGAAAAAGGGTTATGATTTTAGTCCATTATATGCCAAATGTGAATATTGTTAGAAGATTTTCTCTAACAAAGACTTGCATTAGTATATCCAAAATAGGAAGACACTCGTCAACATTTCTATATAAGATAACACTAAAATCTAACAAAATCAAAATAATAAATAAGATACTATCCCTAAATATATCTACTAATAAAACCTTTTAAAAGATTAATCTAACAAAATCAAAATAATAAATAAGATACTATGCCTAATATATCTAATAATAAAACCTTTTAAAAGGTTATAAAATAAGATTGGATATATAGGCTTAGGGCTTTATGAATATCCAACGACCACTTGTTTGATATTAGATAGCAAATCAATGCCATAAAAAAATTAAAACATAAAAGGAAAAATTAATTTTTGAAGTTTTATTCATGAAATAATTATGGGTTTTTTTATTTTTATTTTTTAATATTTAAATGGCAGTTAATTCTCTGAACCGGTGTTTGTGTGGGAAAGCAACTCGGCCTATGCAAACAGTACTACTTAAGGCTAACAATTTAACTAGAATGGCTGGACCTTGTTTAAAAGTTTTTTTTTTATTTATTTATTTATAAATAAGAAAGTTTTTAAATTTATTGGCACGGCCCATGGGCTTTTCATTTACTCAGACTGCACCTATAGACTGAAATTAGAGTCACACAGAACGGTCGAGTCAGACAAGTCTTCTACTCCGGCAGGCGGGTAGAATCTAATATGTCCACCATTATTATATGTTCATCTGTCAATTATGGATGTATGTATAATTTCAAATTTCAATTTTCAAATTGTTGTAATGTACTTCAAAGTTGTTTGTGAAAATTAATAGCAAGAGACTATTATAACAATCAATTAACTACTAGTTATTTAGAAACATGCAGTCTGGAGACAGATTTCAGTATCAATGAGCCAAAAGCTCTTTATTAATATAGGAGAACACAGTAATCTCCCATTTTAGGCCAGCTATATGCTGGGAGTAGGCAAAGTCTTGAATACAATAGGAAGGCCATACTGTGGTTGCAGAGCAAAGTTATTTATAGGCGCATGTTTGTACTCAGATGAGAGAGAGAAGGAAAACCTCTGAAGAATCATTGTAAGTACTTGCTTCGCTTCTAGCATAGCAAAATTCTGGCCAATGCAAGTTCTTGGACCTATTCCAAAGGCAATAAAAGCATTCGGGTGTTTTGCTGCCTTGGAGATTCCATTTGCGAACCTATTTGGATTGAATTCGTTTGCATCCTCTCCCCAGTATTCTTTGCTCCTGTGGATCTTCGTTATAGGAATCGATACCCATGCATCCTTTGGAATCATCATATTCCCCAATTTCATGTCTTTTGTTGTTTCTCTAAACATTTCTACTACAGGACAGTACAGCCTCAAGGTCTCTAGCAGAACCATGTGCACCTACAGAATTTGTAGCCATTTTCATAATCCTTTTTTTTCAGTCATAGAATATAAAAACAGAAACGATGGAAATGATGATTTACCATTTTTAACCTTGCCAACATGTCTGAATTAGGAATTCCCATTCTGCATTCTTTTAATACTTCTTCTCTGAGTTTTGTCTGCCAGTCTTGATGCAAGCTCAACAAGAAGACAGTCCAAGTTAGCAAATTGCTGGATGTTTCATGCCCTGCAAAAAAGAATGTCTTGCACTCTTCTACAATATCATCCATGTTCAACTTGGGGCCATCTTTGGTTTCAGTGTTTTCAGAGGCTCCGATAATCAAACCAAGTAGATCATCTTCATAATTGCAATCTGAATTGTTAGAAGTTAGTCTGCTCTTTATGATGTTCCTTAGAGAGTTCCTTACTCTTCTATCTAGTTTCCATAGTTTGAGGTTTGATGGAGTTGGGAGATAACTAAATGATTAAAGAACAAAAAAGAGTCAAATGGTTTCTATGACAAATTCAAAACAAAGAGAAATACATGATTAGGAGAGAGCAATTACTGGCTTCCAGGAATCAAAAGATCAAGAACTGAAGCTGCACAATAGTGTTGAAGCTCATTTTGTGCTTCAAAGGCTTCTTTCCCTTGGGAATAGCTACTGCCAAAAGCAGTATAGGCTATAATATCAGCAGTTAGCTTTCGAAATTCTCCATTAATTTCAATCTTCTTACATTGATCCTCAGCTGCATTGGCCTGATTTTTCCATTCTTCAAGTATGGGTATAATACATGTTGTCATTCTCTTGACCATAACCTGCCAATACTCGGAAGCAATGAATTTAATTTAAAATGTCCAATGAATTCGAAACAGGGAGAAAAAAAAAGAATAATAAATGCATTCCATATTTCCATTCTATTGAGACCTTGATCTTGTCCATTGAAAAAGCAGGATTGACAATCCTTCTGCGTATAAACCAATCCAGTCCATTTACTAAAGCTACTCCTTTCCCTGTCAATGCTTCTACTGCAGGACTACACTTAGGTTTTACATAGAAACCAAACTTGTTTGATAGTATTTGCTTGACCAGATCAGGGTCCGTTACACAAATCACCGGTCTCATTCCATACCAATAAAGAATTGTTTCTCCTGCGACATAAAAGCCAAAAAAAGAAAAATAACCATTTAATCTCTGTAAGTTGATATTGATTAGAACTCTATTTTTAAATTAAATTAATTAATTAGATTCCATCAATAAAATGATTCTTCTCTTATGGATTTCAATTAAATAATTTACCGTTGATCATATAAAATGATACCTAGTAGGCTAGCAGCTAACTGATGTCGAGAGTTTTGCTATGATGAATGAATCAAAGAAGATTAAAAAATGAGCATAATAAAGCCAAAAACACAGCTAATCACATGCCATCAAATTAAGAACCTTATGTTGGATGCCCCTTTTACGCGTGTTACTGTCTCCCAAATAGGAAGGGTGGCTCCTGTGTTAAAATACACAGTAATTTCTTTAATATTTTAAAAAAATTTTAAAAATTTTTAAAAATTATAATTTAATAATATTTTATTTAATGAATCTAATAATATATTTTTTATATTAAATAAAAATCAAATAAATAGTAAAAAAATATATTATAAATACGTTAAATTTAATTTGTTAGATTAGATATAAAAAAATATAATATTTATAATATTTTTTTTATTATTCATTTGATTTTTATTTAATATAAAAAATATATTATTATATTTATTAAATAAAATATTATAAAATTATAATTTTTAAAAAATTTTAAAAAACCTTTGAAGATACCAAAATGAGTTATTGTGTTTTTGGGCACATCAGCCCACCTCGAGCCCCTCTTTATTCTACACTAATCGGTCTTTATTCAATATATTATTATCAAGATACTATACATAGTGGATAGCTTTAGCATTAAATAATGTTAGTGATGCTTTTAATGCAAACTTTGCAGATAACTCACTGTCGCTAAAGCTGAGAGAATATGCTTTTTATTTTACTACTCCACCGGTTCAAAATATTTGTTATTATATATATATATATATTTTAAAATATACGTAATTTTAGGATTTTAAAAAAATATTTATTATTTTAAAATTGTAATAATTTAATATTTTTTTAATCTGTGTGTCAAATTATATAAGATAGATTATTGAAATTTTTATAAAAATTCATTTTTATTATTATAAAAATATTTTTTTAAAAATACAATGTACCTAAATTTTTTTTTGAAAAAAAATACATCATTTATCAAATATATATCAAAAATATAATAAATATATACTAAATATATCAAACATATACTAATATATATATCAAAAAATAATAAAAATAAAAAAAATTATATAAAAAAAAATATATATTTATGTAATTTTTCTTAAATTATTTTAAATAAGATGAATATTTTATTTGAATTATATAAATTTGAATTTAAATTTCTTGAATTATTTTTTTAACATTATAAAGAGGGAATCGATTATAAATTTATTATTCTGAGAAATATACACTTATCGTTAATCTATATTTCGGTATACAAATTTCTCCAATTATTATTGAATATACATAATTAACAAAAAAAAATGCAACAATATACTATTCTGTATATAAATATTTCGACAAAAAATTATGGACTAAAAATTAATATAAAAACACACATCTTTTCCATTCTGATTTAAAAGCAAATTTCACAGTGATAATTTCGGTAGAAAAATTTACATTGAATTTTTTTTTTTATTTTCTCTCTTTATCTATAATTTATTATTTATTTGTAAAATTTAATTTCCAATTTACTTTCTTTACCATATTAGCATAAAATTTGTGATTTTGATAATATCTAAAGTTCATTTTATATATTATGATGCAAGTACAATAATAAAATAAACTTAAAAAATAAAAAAATATTATCTATTATTATTATAATAGTTTATGTTAATAAGAATACTGCGAGAAATGCAAAATAAAAATGTGATTTAAAAATATTTAGTAGTATAATTGTGTCTGTGTGTATATATATATATATTTTCAGCCTAAAATAAATTTAGAATAAAAAATATAATATTGGATAAGTTCAAGGATCATATAAAGATGAATAAAAAAAATTTTGATTAAAATTTAGATATAGAATTAGTTAGATAAATAATTTTAAAAATCACTAAATTTTAAGATTTTTTAATATATTCATTAAGATTCAATTTAATATATGCAATGTATTAAAATTTTATTTTATTTTTTAATATTTAAGAAAAAACTCACTAGAATAATGACATGACATGGTGTAACAATCATTTCATATAATATTTACTATATAGTGATCGCATTAGAAAAATGTAATTTTCAAGATAATTTGCCAGAAATGGTTCAATCCAATTCAGAAGGGAAAGTAATTAAAGTGACTTACCATATAGCGGGCACCACTTGTGGTACTGAGGCAAAACTCTACAAGTGATGTCGTTTGTATTAGAATCCAAAACAGTTCCACTCGCTTCCATCTTGAGCCTTTTCATGTCGTTTAGAGATCCAGAGAAGAGAAAGTAAGGTGGCCCTTTAACTCCTTGTTCCCGAAAGCTTCTAGTCAAGGCAAATGGTCTCCAAATTGAAATCCATAGCAGTCGCCAAATCTTTGAAATGACAACAGCAATTGTCAGAGCCACCATCAAAGTCCCAACATCGTAACCCATCGATGGTTTAAGACTATAACTGATAAAAGTGGGTCTCTTTTGCTCTGGCTTACTGACTTAGGACTTATGAGTGTTTGAGGAGTGAGGACAAAGGTAGACTGGTTAATTACTTTATTTATAGGGAAGGTGTTAGAAGTTCAAATTTGGAGGGCCAATGTGCAATGTAAAAATAGTTGGTGGGTTTATAAGATTATTAGAAATTAAATTGAAAATAATCAGCCAGTGTGTAAGCATACACATTTGACCCTTACATAATAAAAATTCATTAACTCAATTCACCATATATATTTATATAATGAGTTAATTAGTAGGCTTACATTTCACTAATATTAGTAGGGAAAAAACCAATTTAGGAGGTGTTTGGATCTATTTAAAATGAATATAAAATATTATTTTAAAATTTAAAAAATGATAAACGATTTTTTTTTAGTATTTGACAGATTAATTCAAAACGTCGTTTTGAAACTTAAAATAAAAAAAATTTAAACTAGACATATCAACTTTTTTTGAGACGATATTTTTAAAACTCTATTTTTTAAAATTTTATTTATATCCAAATAATCCCTTAATATATGAGACGCCTAATACTTAAATAATTAATTATAATTATTTCTTTTTCTAGGAGATAAAAGCCACTTATATCATTACGTTTGTTTGACATTAAGTTTAAAGTATTTTTAATAAATTGATTTTAAATTTCATAAAATTTAAGAAATTATAATTTTTTATTACTTTTTAAATCATAATGTATCAAAAATAATTATTTTTTTAGGTTGTCCTTTTAAATCATAATTTATCAAAAATATTTAACTTTTTCTTTTAGGTTGTGTTTGGCAATTGGTCAGCTGTTGATCACAATGTTAACCCGATCTCAAAGGAAAGGATTTTCAATTTTGTATTGGAAACCAAAGCCACTTTCAAAAATAAAAGTTAGTTTTTGTTCTTGGTTCACAGTTGTTAGTATTCCTTTCTTAATTCATAAAGAAGTTTCCCTACCATTATGAGAATCAGATTCAAATATAGACGACAGAGACAATTGCAATGACAAGACCATTGATTAGTTTTCTTATTTATTTGGGAACAACACAACCAACAACCAAGCAACCTTGGATGGACTTGCTGAACACAACAAGAATCTTGACTCAGAATCATGGGACATCATCCTGCTGTAGGAAACATAAATATAAATTAAGTTTCAGAATCTTGTATTGGAATATAGATGACAAGATGCACTCTCCAAACATATTTAAAATTTTAATTAATTGCAATAATTACAACCCATCTCATTAATACATCTTCTTACATGTATAATTACTCTGATTGAAGTTTTAACTCTCAGCTCATTTGTATCATATCCTTGGAGGCGATTCTAATTTAATCGACAATGGTTTCAGAATAATAGGGAGGCCGTGTTGAGGATGCAAAGTAATGTAATTGATTGGGGCATGTTTATAGTCAGGGGAGAGGGAAAAGGAAAACCTTTGTAGAATAGATACAAGAACTGTTTTAGCTTCGAGCATTGCAAAATTCTGTCCGATGCAAAATCTAGGACCCAATCCAAACCCAAGGAAAGCATTGGGGTGTTTTGCAGCCTTTGAGATTCCATTTGCAAACCTAATTGGATTGAACTCATTTGCATCCTCTCCCCAGTATTCTTTGCTCCTGTGAATCTTAATAATGGGAATTTCTACACATGTATCTTTGGAAATCATTAAATTCCCCAATTTCGTATCTTCTATTGGCTTCCGGATCAAAGATATTACTGGACCATACAGCCTCAATGTCTCCAGCAAAACCAAGTTCATCTACAAAATTAATACAAACCCATTTATACATTGCTAACACAATAATAATTATAATAAAATAATAATGTATAGAACCAATTAGCAATATTGTAATGTGGTTAAATGCTGGTCTCGTAATCCTGGTTAAAAAATTTCTGATGTAAAAAAAAGAAGAATATAAAAAAATGTGGCTAACCAATTTTAACTTAGGAAACATGTCTGCATCAGGAATTTCCATCCCGCATTCTTTCAACACTTCTTCTCTGAGTCTTTGTTGCCATTGTTGGTGTAAGCTTAACACAAAAACAATCCAAGTGAAAAAATTGGAGGTGGTCTCATGCCCAGAAAAGAAGAATGTTTTGCAGTTGTCCAAGATTTCGTTAATTCTCAACTTGGGAGTAGAATATTTGGTTTCACATGTAATTTCTGAGGCTCCAATCATTACACCTAATAGATCATCTCCATAACAATTATAACTATCTGAATTTTCAGAATCTTTTGACCTTAATCTACTTTCTATGATACTCTGTAATTTCTTCTTTAGCTGCCTGTCTAGCTTCCATATCTTAATATTCGACGGTGTAGGTAGATACCTGCAAGGAATCAAAACAAGAACAAGATTAATCACAATTAATGTCAAATTAAAGAGAACATGAATTAATATTTTGCTTTTTTAAATAAGTTGATCTAATTACTGGGTGCCAGGGATGAAAATATCTGTACTTGCAGCTACACAACATTTTTGAAGCTCTTTCTGTGCATTAAAGGCTTCTTTCCCTTGAACATAGCTACTACCAAAAGCAGTGTGGGCAATTATATCAGAAGTAAGCTTTATAAATTCTTTGCTCATTTCTATTTTGATGCATTGATTCTTAGCTTCCAAAGCCTGATTTTTCCACTGATCAAGCATGTCTATGGCGCATTCTGCCATTTTCTTTACCATAATCTGCCAGACCCATGAGCAATAGACTATTATTACGAAATAAATATCATTAATTGAAATGATTAATTTGGATTTACAAATTTAAGACCTTGAGCTTGTCTACGGAGAAGGCGGGATTGAGAACCCTTCTGTGTCTGACCCAGTCCAGTCCTTCCACAAAAACCAATCCTTTGCCCATTAGTTTTATCACGATGGGCCTTGGTCCGGGTTTCACATAGAACCCGAACTTGTTTGACAGTATTTGTTTGGCCAGTTCTGGATCTGTAATTGTGAGTCTTGGCTGCATCCCATGCCAGTACAACATTGTTTCCCCTACAATTACACAAATGTTTTAATTTATTTTTAAATCCATTTAAACATTGATTCTTATAAAATTAAACTGACACATTCCTATTTAATATAGCAGTAAGTGAATATACTATTTGGACATGGGCAAAACTATACTTTAAGGTATGGTGACTAAAAATAATTGTAAAAAAAAAAATTAAGTTTATAATGTGAATGTAAAAAATTTTAAATTTTTAGTATTATTATTAAATTATAAAATATTTATTTGTTTATAAATATAATAATACATTGATAACAAATAAAATATTAAACAATTTAGAACAATCTAAAAGTATAAAATATATATGGAATAGATAAAATTTTAAAAATTTAGAGGGACTAAAATGTATAATTTTAATAATATATAGCTAAAATAAAAAAAAAAAAATTAAAATTTAAGAGTCAATGTAACATATTTTTAAAAATATATAGGTATAAAATTTAATTTTAAAAAGTTTGGAAGAGTAGTATATTTCAATGTTTTCAAAACTGGATCGATAAGAGAATCAGTGAAGATAGATAATTTGAAATTCAATCGAGATTGAACCTATTAAATTGATATAAAATTGAAAATAAATAAATTTAATATTATATAATAAAAAAATATATATTAATTTATTTTTTCTATTATACAATAAAAAAATAATTCAATTAAATTTAAAATAATAATATAATAATAACTAGTTATTATAAAAATAAAAATTATCATAATTAATTTTATCTAAAATTATAAAAAATATTTTTTTATATCATATAGTATTATATAAAAAAAAATTAACTCATATATTATACTAATTATCCTCTAAATTTTTAATATTTAGATAATTTTGTCATTAAAAAATTTAACAAAAATTAAATTATAAATAAATTAAATATGTAATAAATATATGATATATTATAATTATATTACATATTAGAAACATAATAAATAAAATATATTTATAAAAATAAATAAATTAATACACATTAATTAATAAATATATTAAATAATAATTAAAATAAAATTTTAAATCACAAAAATATATTTATATTTTAAGATATATTAAATTTAATGAGTTTAATTATTTTAAAAAGTTAATAATATAATTTATTAATTAATTAAATTATTTGATAATTATATTAAGTTTTGAAAAAATATTAATAAAACTTATCCTTATAATAATAAAAAAAAAATTAAAAGACTTTCAAAAGGTGGTTGAAATCTCCTTAAATAAAATGATTTATTAATTATTTTTTGTTCAAAACAGTACCATTTTGATAAAAAAAATTTAAAAAATTAAAAACAAACCTGTTCGATTCAAAAAAAATTAATCTGATTTAATCAATTCAACCATCCGATTCAATTGATTTTTATTTGATTTTTCAAAAAAAAATAAAAAAATTAATCGATTTGATCTCTAATTTAATTTTTAATTTTTTTAATTTAACCAATTAATTTGATTTGATTCTAATGAGAATGATAAACCCCAACGATAAACCCCAACGATCTCCTAGTTCCGTCTCCGTATCTAGAGAATAGACAGTAGACTCGACATCAAATCCTCGCTTTCCAATGTTAGATAAAAATGAAACTACGCTGTTTGACATACAGACGCTGAACACAAATAATAATAATAATAAAAAAGTAATTAAAAAGAAAGGAAAAGAAACGAACCATATTGAGAGGACCAATTGGGTAATAGGGGAGAACTTTCCGAGTGATATCATCAGAGTTCATATCTAAAACAGTATTAGTTGCAGCAATCGTCAGCTTCTTCATTTCCTTGAGAGAACCATAAAGGAATTTGTAAGATGGACCTTTGATTCCTTGCTTCTCTAAGCTTTTAGCCAAAGCATATGGCCTCCATAACCCAATCCAACACAGTTGCCAAATCTTTGTAATAAAAATCACTACCAAAGCAACGGCAAAAACAACCAAATAACCCATTAATTAGGCTTATTTCAAATTTGTAGCTATGCTCTTGGTCTAGTTATTAACTTATTATACATCGATATATATAGAGAAAGAACGCTTGAAGTTCCATGGATGATAACGACAGAGCTTGGGTCAAATCAAAAGCATTTTTTATAAATCTAAATTAATAATCGATGTTATATTTTAATTAACAAAATTATTTTATCTATATTTTTTTAATAAAAATATATGGATCCTATATAAATAAGACTTGCTCTTTTTTTATTCAAGATTAAATATTAAAAATATTATACTATTTTTTAAAATTTAAATATATGAAATAAAAATTTAAGAAATTCATAGTCACTTTATCATTATGTCTCCACGAAGCACCAATCTCCACCGGTGACTATAAATGGAGTTTGTTTTGATGATAACAATCACTCGTCAGTATGTCGCCGATTTTCATAAATCGCCAAAGCAAGACAGGCACACAGTTTTTTGGCTTCTTTCTCATTTTGTCTGCACTGTAGTAGGATACCTGCAAGTAGCTTCCTTGGTTACGGAACTAAGCAGATGCTCTTTTTTATTATCCTCACCTTAAAAGTATGGTACTTAGTAATTAATTAATGTAAGCATGAATCTTATGTCAATTTTTTTTTTTTTAACAATAGGGCTTTTTAATTAAATTTGAATCAATCATTATAAAATAAAATAAAATTAATCATATAAATAATTTATCTTTATCACATTATTAAAATGACTAAAATTAATTATATAAGTGATTGACTTTTATCAGTTATATGCCTATTAATATTTTTATACATTTTTAATGTGAGATTTCTAACACGTTTCCTCGCAATGGACTCACATTACATCGTGAATTTTATATATGGAGGTTCTACACCACATTTGCAAGTAAAAATGAATATCTACATTTATAGATTTCGCACAAGGTGAAAAATAAATAGTGAAATAATTATTATGATATCATATTAATTTTTTTAATAATAAATTTTTTTAATTGAATTTGAGTCAATCATTATAAAATAATTAGAACTAATCATATGAGTAATTGATCTTTATCACTTATATGCCCATTAATATTTTTATACATTTTCAATGTCAAATTTTTAACATCATAAAATAATGATGCTATGATAAATTTTTGTTACATGTGTTGATCTTTTTTTTTTTCATAAAACAAAATTTTATCATTAATTTAAAATTATTATCACATACAATGTAAATCTTTTATTAATTTTTATATCTCATCCTATCTCATATTATTTTTATGTGTTATATTATTTATTTTTTTAAAATATATTGACATATTAAATTTTTCATAAATGATACACGCATAAAAAAAATATAAAATAATACAAAAGAAAATAGTGAATCTAAACTATATCACACTAGATTAGATTTTTTTTATACATAAAAATAATAATTTTTAAGCCCAAAAAAGAAAAGATATTTATAGAATTGGATTTAGACATAACTAACCCGTCACATATGTAGTAAGTATTTGGGTTATTAATTCAAAATTTAAAGCCCATTAATTAAGTTAAAAACATTGTAGCATATTTAATTTTTTAACCCAAAATCACTTATTTAAATATTTGATAATAAAAATAAATAATAAATATTTTAGATTGAATTGAATTCTTTTAAGTACTAAGATAATACTTATTTTAAAAAATACTTCTCAAAAAAAAAAACCATTTTAAAATAATAGTTTTTTATTAATTAAATTTATTTTTAATTTAAAGAGATCCAAAACGCCATCTAATTTTATTTGGGTGAGGTAATAGGAAAGTGGATCGGGCATTCATAAGGAGATAGATAAGCCTTGCTCTATCAGGCTATCACCTCCGATGTGACGCCACCATAATACCCTTTAATGTTCAATATCATTAGAACTTAAGAAAAAAAAATTAAAAAAAAAAATATTATAATATATTAAATAATATTTTTTTTATTATTTTATAATTTAATTCTAATTTTATTCATTAAATTATCAAACATATTACAATTATTTACAATGGCTCTATATAATCAGTTCTAATTATCAACTACAAATCGTTTGATTCTCACAACTTACCACTTATAGTTAATCGCACTAAATCAAACAAGTCATGGACATTTGCTTTTCATGAGAATCTTATTCTGAAATGTGTTACAAGTTTTACAGCTTGATTTTTATGAGTTTTATGTTAATCCGAGTTAGACTAGAGCTATAATTCTACTATATTCATAAAATCAAATTTACTCATCACTATATCCAGCTCGGGTGATTAATAATTTTATTGATTAGGACCATATATTATTAAAGATGTAGAAGAAGAAAAGAGAAACAAAAAAACAAAGGATCATAGCCATAGGGTAATGATTTAAAAGATGTGCACTCAATAGCAGTTGGACGAGTATATTTAATTAATTTTGTATAGATTATTCTAAGTCAAAAAGAAACATTATTAAATAGAATAAAAATATATATTTTTTATTTATATAAAAATATATTAAAATAGAGAAGTAATTATATAAATTTAAATTTATATAAATAAGAAGAATATATTTTTATTTTATATTATAATTTATTGGGTTGAAAAATCACATCGTGATCTTTCTATTTTTTTTTTTTTAATTAAGCTGCTTTTGAGACTAATATTTTAACTTTTAAAAAGTTAAATTGATGACTCTTGTGAGTGGAGTGATTCCACTTTAAAAAATGAATGTCATGATTTAATGTTGAATAAGACAGTAACCAATGGAGTGAGAATTTTTTTTTAAGGATAATAAATTTTTTATAACGTAATTCTCACATTAAAATTTTATATATAATTAGATATTTTTTTTTTAAGGAGATCGTTCTCCTTAAATAATTAATAAAATTAAAATTTCAAGTTCGATTATTATGAATGAAAAAATAAATATTGAAAGAGTTTTATCTCCTTTATAGATTACATTTATATATTTCACCTAAAAAAATTATGTATATAATTAGATAAATTTTAAATTTTTATAAAAAAATTTTATCTAAAATAAAATGGATACTATTCAATATGTGAATAATTTTTTTATAAAATTACAGTAAAAAAAAAATTAGAGATTAAGATGTCCTCTTCTCATTAAATTTTCATTCATAAACGATGAAATACATTATAAATTAAAAGAAGTTATAATACAACATCTAGCTAGAAAAACTAATATTTTTACAATCGGATCGGTAAAAAAATTGATAAGGCAAAGGGTTAGAGAGTAAGAAGTTTGATCAAAATTGAACTGGTTAAATAAAAAAAAATCGGTAAACATATATATGTATATATAATTTGACATTTATTATGACTAAATCAAGAATTTGTATAAGATTATATTTCTTATGATGTTAATCCAATAATATTAAATAAAAAATTATATATATAATAAGCTATTGATATTCACTCGCTCAAATATCTACTTTCACAATAAAATAGCATGCAACAAAAATAATATTATTTTAATCAAAAATTAAAAAAAGCTAACTTGTTCAAACAAAAAAAATCAGTTTGATTCTATTGATTCACAGGTTAACCGGTCATTGGTTTTTTAGATACGGGTAAATGAAGGTTAATCGGACCAGTCTTTGGCTTGATTCCTAATTTTTTAATTATACCGATCGATTTAATCTGATTTTGATAACCATGAGAAAAACTCATCTAGCCTAGCATAGAACCCGAACTTGAGGGTGTAGTCTTTGGCTTCACATACAATCAATGTTTTCAGAACCCGATAAAAGCAGAGGGTCAGAGAATCAGAGGTTCAATTAGAATTGAACCGATTAAACTGAAAAACTCGGTATACATATATATGTATATATAATTTGACATTTATTATGACTAAATCAAAAATTTATAAAATGTCATATTTCTTATGGTGTCAATCAAATCACATTAAGTTAAAAATTATATATATAATAAACTATGAATATTTACTTGCTCAAATATCTATTCACGCAATAGGATAACATATAATGAAGTCATTATTTTGGCGAAGCTACTGAAATTTTTTTAATTTTCTTTAATTCAAAATGATGCCTTTTTTACTTGATAAAAATATATTATTTTGATAAAAAATTAAAAAAAAAATGATTCGCCTAAACTGAAAAAATGGTCTGATTTAATCGGTTCATTGATTTTTTAATCAATTTTTCGGAAAATGATAAATAAAAGCTGACAGGATAAATTTTTAATTTTTTAATTCGATCAATCAGTTTGATCTAATTTTTAATAACCATGCATACAACCGAACTTATTTGAGAGTACCAATTGTGATAATGAGGAGCAACTCGATGAGTTCATTGGAATTTGTATCTAAAATAGTTTCTTTTGCAATTTTCTCCAGCATCTTTATCTCTTTAAGAGAACCGTAAAGCAGCTTGTAAGGTGGGCCTTTAATTCCTTGCTTTTCAAATCTTTTAGTCAATACATATGGCCACCAAAACACAACCTTAAATAGTTGCCAAATTTTGCAAATAGACCATTTCCAGAGCCACCATATCAACACTGATAAGTTGTTAATCATAGAGATGTTGGGTTCAACCTCTTTTCACAACAACACGCGCTCGCAAGATGAAAATACAAATATCACAGGTTTAAATCTTTAGTTTTACAAAGACTTTTTGATGCCTAAATTAACATTTAGATCTTTGATAGTTCTTATTTTTTAATTATTGAAGTTACATCTTCTTTGGATGACTCTATTCTTTTTATATCAATTGTAATTAATTGTTAGACTGTAATTAATATCTAAGTGTTAGCAAATTCTAAAAGTGTGTTTATAGTTGATTGAGAGGAAAAATCAACTTTCCAAGATTGGAAGAGTAGGTGACAGTAGCAAATCTAGAAATTTAAGTGAGAGAGACGAAAATTTATCTTATCAATAATAATATATAATAAATAATATTAAAAATTTTAAAAATTAATCTATTATCATAAATAATGCATAATATAATATTATATTTCATTGAAAAATATAATAATAAACACTTGAATGAAAAATATTCATGAAAATAATTAGATTCAAAACCATAATTTTAATATTCATTTGAAAATAATCACTTAATCAAAATTTAAAAAGTCAAATATAGGAGGGAATTAAGGTAATAAAAAATAAAAAAAAAATTCATGGAGTTAGAAACTAAATATAAAAAGAAGAAGAAATTAAAGGTAAAAAAATATAAAAATTATTGAGTTAGAGGGTAAAATTAATATTTTTTGGGGGCAAAATATGAAAAGAAAAAAAAATTAAAGTAAAAAAATACAAAGAATTATGAAGGGTTTAAAGATATAATCTCTTTTAAAAGTATGAGTAACATATAGGGGCTTACATTCAATTTTTTGAGGGCCATAATAAATTACTATATATATATAATATGTAACCCGGGGGTCTGGTTTTTTATATATACACACACACACACATGGGGTGGGGGGTTGGGCGGTTCTGGACCCCTTTGAGCCAGTGAGTGAATCCGTCGTTGGTAGGTGATACTTATGTCCTAATCAACCGTCACTGCAGGAGATCTTCATGATAAATTTGTCAATGATATTTCCTTTGATCAACAGTGATTGGAGCTACATGAGCTTTCTTTAAAGGTGATTGGTTCTTCTAATTATGGTAACCAGGCCTAACACGAGTAACTTCATGAGATAAATGAGAGTGTGGGAATACCTTTACTCCTAAACTAATTTATCAAGAAGAATTAGAGCCCTTACGGATAGATTTTCATAGATTGGGTTTGACAATAGATATCCTTGCACTCTTCTCGTGAATGAGGAGTCACTATCTCTTATCAAACACCTACATAACCCATCTTATAATAATGTTATTAGTGTTTTTGAACCTAATGATTAGGCTTAAGATATGAAAAAAATTAAAAGATGCATAAATGATTTTTTTTTTTTTTATATAAACTTAATTTTTATATATGATTATAAACTAATTAATAATAATCTAACATATTAATCATAATTATTATATAAAGTAAATTTAATAATTAATTATTTAAATTATAGAGTATATATATTATAATTAATATATCGATATAATAAATTATTATACATTAATTTATAATATAATGTGGGGATCAGATATTTTAAAATTTTTCTAGTAAATAGATAATGTTTCTAATTTATATGGATCATTGAATGATGAGATCATTGCTGAAGTAGAGACTACCAGAGTCCAGAAATGATATCTTATGGAAGATATATATATAATAATTGATTTGGTTATGGTATCTTTTGAGGCTAGTATGGAATTGACTATCATCATCAAGTATTGGACATACTGAAATTTTGGCCCGTTTTTCGTTATGGTACAAAATAGAAGCTTCTTTTTCTAATTAATTTAATTTTGATTAAAATTTAAATTATATAATTCTAAAAATAATTTTAATATCAGTAAACCAAATACACAAAAAGCTTCTTCTTAATAATCATCTCAATTTCAAGGGATAAATTTTACTTTTATACATGCAGTTTTATTGTTCTACTTAAATTTGTGAATGTTTTTTTTTCTTGAATTTGTGAATTTTTTTTTCCCTAGGCCAACCACTTTCTTAAAGCTCAGCCACCGATTCTCTCTCTCTCTCTCTCTCTCTCAATAACCCAATCAGAGATAGTCACTAACAACATAATAATAATAATAATAATAATAAATTATTTCTTAAATTTAAAATTCAAAATTAAAATTTTTAAATTATAAGTCAATAGATATTACAAAAATAGTCAATTATGAAGAAAAATAAATAATGTTATATTATATTTGGACGAATGATTTTGAAATGAGATATTTAGTTTGTTTTATCTTAATTTTAGTTCCAATTATGTAAATGAAAGTCACGATATTATTTGATTATTTAGCATTATGTGATTGCAGTGAAGAAATCTTTCATGATATTTGGAGAAAGTGAAATTATTATTATTATCATTTTTTCACATAAATTTCTTTCCCCTCAAATTTTAGAAAAAAAAAAGTATTTTCCTTAAGAGTAGATATAGGGTTCAATTTCAAGTTATCATAAATTTCTATACCAATACTTAAAAAAAAAAAATTAATAAAAGATTGTGAAAAACTTAATTATATTTGTTGCATACATTAGATCAAATGTGAAAATTATATGTGTATATTATGAGAATATTATTGTTTTAGCATTGGATAAAATTAATAATGGATATATTCATAATATGATTTTAAAATATCTAATTGTGATTGATTTGGTGTATAAAAAATTAGCTGCATCGTTTAAATTTTTTCTTAATAATTTTAATTTATGTAATTATTTACTATTTTTTTTATATTTTTAAATTAAAAAATACTTAATTTGTTTCATATTAAATATCTTAATTGCAAAATATATAATTATTAAAAAAAATAATCTATTTTAATATTTCTAATTTATTTATTATTTTAATTTATTAACTATTTTAATGTCCTTACATTTTCCTAATTCTCTCACATTTTATATTTTTTAATTAATTTTTTATAATTTTTAATTAGAATATTATTATCAAGTTAAAATAAAATAAAATTTGAATTAAAAAAATGAAACAATTAAATTAGGATATAAAAAAAAATTAAAACGTTTACTATTCGAAGCTGCACATTTTGCAATTCACTCAAATTTATACCACCAACCTACAGCCCTATAAAAGACTCGGAGTTTATTTCATATTGTAGTTTAGATTATAGTTGAAGAAAAAAAAAAAATAGCATGTAATATATTAAATTATTAGTTACAAATAGCATATAATGTAATTCTTATTCCATTACATGCTTGATTACAGATGTACCATACATTACAATTGATTTCATTACAATATATATTAAACAAGTTAATTCATGTAATCCGAGATAGATGCGCACCAGGCCCATGCTGGCACCGTAGCCACGCCAATGGCATTTGGTTTATAAACTTCCACGCAGTTTGGTTAACTATATAGACAGCACTCAACAGTACTACACAGTTAGTAGTAGTAATAAACAGCAACATTAATTGACCTAATTCCTCCTTTCATGGAAAACTAGAAAGGAAAATATCAGCATGTGCATGACTATTAAAAAAAATAATCAATAATGTCAGTATCATCAAATGATTAAGCGTATTTGCACTGATTTTTTTCCTTCTTCTTCTTCTTCTTCTTCTTTTCTTGATCAAGAGAGATACTTTTGCACGAGCAAACGTGAATCGATGATTGGCTTTTAGAACTTAATAAAGAAGCAGAACGTTGCATAAGTTCCATTGGCGTTACTGCTGAAGATCCTCCAGAAACTAAGGGAATAAATGGTGGTTGTGGCACTGACAATGGCATGGGCATAGGTACTAACTGAGCCCCTGCCACCCCTACTCCCAGCATACCTGAATTTGAACCCATACCCATGGGCGAGAAATGACCGAAATGTGATGCCTGTATTTGTTGCATTCCTGTTGGTAACATCATTGAATGCATACAAAGTCCATTTCCCAGTGACATTATCTGCAGCATATATATTAATTAATTATAAATTTCTTGATTCTCAATATCATATATATACCATAAAACACAATTTATTAAATGAGAAAAACAATTTATAAGACGAAACAAAACTCAATTCAATTTGATAGTGAGAAAAAGATAAATAATATCAATTTCAAAAAGAAGTTCAAAATTAATCAGTACCTTTAGTTTTAAAGTAATGATTTTGCGGCTTCTTAATTTTTATTTGGATTAATTACTATTTAATTTTTGAGATTTGTAAAAATTAATGAATTGATCTCTACATTTTGAAAAACTCACTATTTAATCTCTATTTTTTTATTACGTGAATGAATTGGTCATTTCATCTATTTTTACCATTAAATATTTATAAAATGATCAAAATATCATTTACTTACCATTAAATTTTTCAAATCAGCCATACTAAAACAATGATCATTTTATTAATTTCGACAAACTTCATAGGCTAATTAGTAATTAATCTTTAAACTTCTGATTATGTAATAGCAATTTTTTAAACCCTACTTTTTATAGAAATTTTTTGTAATTATAAGTTTATATGTAGAGAGTGAGAGACAGAGATTATGAGTTTCATTTTAGGATAATGCTCTTAATTGTTTTCATAACTGGATCGGTTAAAGAACCGATGAAAACAGAGAGTCAGAAATTCGATCAGAATCGAACCAATTAAACTGAAAAAATCGGTGTATATATATATAATTTATCATTTATTATATATATGATGAAAATAAATATAATGCAATTATTGCTAAATAAAAAATTTATATAAAGCTATATTATTATGGTATCAATCCAATTACATTAAGTTATGGATATTCATTTGCTAAAATATCTACTTACGCAATAAGATAATATGTAATATGATCATGATTTTGGCGTTAGGTTAAATTGAAACGAAACTACTTAAATTTTCTTAATTTTTTTAACTCAAAACAACGCCATTTTTACCTGACAAAAACAACGTCGTTTTAATAAAAAATTAAAAAAAAAACTGACCCCGTTGAACTGAAAAAATCAATTCTATTTGATAGATTCACCGATTCTCCAATTTTTTATACTTTTTAGGGACGGATAAAAGGAAACTGACCTGATTCGATTCCTGATTTTTCTAGTTCGACTAACCGATTTGGTTCGATTTTGATAACTATGACATAAATTAAAAGAAAATAAAAGAATGGTATTTTAGGTAATAAAAATTATTTTATTATTTTTTATTTTTTTTAAAGGAATTTATAAAAAAATTGAACTGAAGGACGATTTTGTATAACGTAACTAAAATATAAGAATTGAATAGTGAGTTTATCAAAATATATGAATCATTTTGTTAATTTTAATAAATTTTAAGGACTAAATAGTAATTAACTTTTTTTTTATTTTCCTTTTCCCTCATTCATTGCCACTCTCTTGTTTCATATTTTACAAGGAATTCTGATTTAATATATATATATCATGCAATGATTTTAATTATAAATGGCGATCTATTTATTAATGGTCCCCAAAACTGTTAAATTTTGTAGTATATTTGGGGATGTGATTTATTTATTATCATGTCAATTTAATTTATAAAAATTTAATTATAAGTTTCATTAATATAATAAAATATTAAATCTATTGTTAAAGGAATTATATTTATATTTTTAGGGATAGCATAAAGTTTTGAAAAAAAATATTGGAGGCAATTATACTAATTGGTAAAATTTTAATAACACGTGATATTTATAAAGGGATTTTTGAAAATGTGGGGGAATTGCACTGTGGACGAAGCTTGGTAGTGGTAAGTGAGTTTAGAACATATCAGTTAAAATAAAATTTCATTAATTTATATAAAAAAATTTATTTTATTTATTTAAATTTAATTTTTTATATATAATTTTTTTTCCTACCTAAATTCAACTTTTTTTATATATAAATATTTTTTTCAGTTATCTAAATTTAATTTTTTATATAATTTTTTTTTCGATTCATTTAAAATTAAATTTTTAATTTCGTCCTTACATAAAATTCTCTTTTATATATATATATATATATATATGTTCAAAATTAGAAAACATATATAAGTACCTTTAGTTGAAGCTGAAGGGTCTGTAAATACTCAATTGCCTGATCCAGCATTAAAACTTTATCAACCTTTAAAAAATTATAACCAATTGTAAGCAACACAAAATTATGGAGTTACTCAAATTCAATTATATATATGTATGTAAATGTGAATACTGCTATATACCTTGTCCGAATTAGGTATTAGAGCTTGTAATTCACGCATCTTCTTGTTGATCTTATCTCTTCTTTTCTGTTTGCATAAATAAATTTTTTTTTTTCAGTTAATAATTAATTAATTAATAAATCCATGGTTAAAATTTAAAAAATAAATAAATAAAAAATCTCACTCTTTCAGATATCTTATGGACTTCTTGAGTTGGTCTTCTCTTACGACCAGAACGTGCAGATTTTGGCACTTGTTGATCCTCAGCGTTATTCTATACCAAAAATGAATGATAATAATATTGTTATATATACTAAATGTATATTATGTGTATTTAAAAAAAAAACGAAATAAAAACCAATTTAAGTTTTTTTTTTTTTTTTTATGTAATTATTTGAATTGACTTACTTCACTTGGACATTCCATCAACTGTGTCTTATTAAAAGAAGAATAACTCGGATCATTTGAAGCTCCAAGTGAGGAAACTGATTGATCTCCAGGAGCTTGCGATTGCTCATCTTCAGGATTAGCCATTTGTCGTATTTGTTGCATATTTTTGGTGTTCTTTGAACCGCTTGCTGGCTCTGGCACTAGTCCTGCTGAATCTTCTGCTAGAACTACTTTCGAATTCACTATTGATTTACTAATTCGTGCTGAGCGTTGGCATTTCTGAAATGAATTAGACTTGTATATCTCGCCCTTGTTAATCTTAGCTGTTTCAAGCTCAGGAATTTCCATTGCAGATGCATTTATCTCTGGCCTTGATGAATTTTTGTCTTTAAATTCGGGGACAATTTGCGGCTCTGTAATATGCTTGTCATAATAATAATAATAAGGGTTATTTCCAGTTGCTGTTTCAAGAAACATGTTCACATCATTTCTGATCAAACTATGAAACAACTCTGTAGATTGGTCTTGTAAAGAAAACTCTTGCTTTGAAACTTCCTTGTTACCCATCAATGAACAATCATCCAAATACAAACCAGAATTAAAAATCCCTAATCTTGGTGTCTTTCGAGTGTGGATATCCTCACCAGATGTAGCAGTAGTAGTCCAAGCTTGAGCCTTGGGAGAATTGTAATTATGGGAAGAGCATCGAAAGCTTGAGGAACTAGTGGACCTTCCACGCTTAGAAACCTGACCATTTTCCCAAACCAGTTCCATAAATTCATCAGCCCTGCATTACAAAGTCTGTCAAAATACTGCATTCGTTAAAAATTTCTATGTAAAGAAGGATGGTTCGTAGGAAACATACATGGAAGCTAAATGTTAACCAATTGGCGGTAATCCCGAAATGACTTGAATTCGATTTGGCGTATATATAAGTAAATAACAAAGACTTCCTTTCTTGGTTAGTTCATGTCTAGAAGGCATCCAAAGAAACTATACCCTAAACACATACGTAAAAGATGTTCTATTCTTTCCTTACTTTTTTTCCTTTTTTATATAAAAAGAGGAGATTTATTATGAAGAGAGGAAAAGAACAATAACTAGATAATGGCCAAAAACACTGATAGGATGTCCTGAGATACTATGAACCGAAAGGATAACATTAGATTGCCCTGATGTTTATAAAGACAAAGCAACATGATCTGACCTGACTTGACCTGATCCAAACACGACCAATGGAATCATAGAAATCATCCAGCAATGAATAATTCCAAGAAGTTCAACATCATGGTCGACGTATGAAGTGAGATTCTAGCATTCACGAGAAAATTGTGTGGGCAAGAATTATAAGCACGTCTTCTACTAGTCCCCCCCATAATATCGAGATTAGGATGATAAGTGTTAAACATACAATTAGAGAGAGCTGGGACCAAAACGGATGTACCAAATCATAAATTTTGCTGGCTTACGACACCAAAATACAATGAAATAGTAACTATCAGCTCATGAGAATGGGACCCATCCACTTTTATATTTCACATGGTCAAGACTTTTGTAGATTTCCCAAACTATCATATCTATTAAATTCAGAACCAATTCTTTCTCACCCCATATACATATACTGCAATGAAGAGAGTGAAATCTAGGTAAGTCAAATTTAATTCCAATTCATGTTACAAATGCCAAACTTATATAATTTTGTAAATGTAATCTCAAGAGCTAATTATTAAAGAAATAACTCAATTATATATAAAATTATTTAATATTTTATATTTAATCAATGTAAGATATTTAATTTTTCATTATTCTCTATTCAATTATTTCACATGATTTAACAACAGTTATTTTCATAATATGACAATCAAAGAGTATCAAATCATACATGTAATCAAGAAATATATTTTTCTGTCTTGAATAAAAAAATAAAAAATAAAATGCACATTGTTTGGACAGTTTATTTGTGTAAATAAATTTATTTTCTATATATATAAAAATTCACTTGAAATTAATTAATTTTAAATTAAGTTGTATTAAAATTAGTGTTATTAATTTGAATATACACACAGATAAATAATCTATCTGTAAGTGCTTATTTTCTAAAACAATAAATTCAGAAACAATTTTTTTTTACCAATGCCCAAAAAAAGACTTAGAAAATAAATTTACAGATTTATGTGATATATATTACAGTGGATATAGAAAATAACAATAATATAGAAGATTCCAAAAATGGAAAAGATTGGATTCTTCCAAGCAAAATATTACGAGTATCCAACCATAAATTCATAAGTTAGACTGTAACTGTCAATTGTATCCCACAGGCGAACAATGATCACTAGGCTAAAGAACACGAAACGTAGACCAAGTCAGAGCCATTTACTTCGCTATTCAATTTCTTTTTCTGAAGATAGAACTACGGAGGCTGCATTAAAAGCTGAAATAGATATGTCCAATAATTCATCACACCACGTTACAACAACAGGCAAGACAGTAACTCAGCGAAGAGGAAGACGACCCCATTTAAACAACCATTACATGTGCCCACACTGGAAGAATTTAAGATGTCCACGTGGTCCGTAAGGTCCAATTATAAGATTATACACTTTCATGGAGGACCCACTACACCCGAACATGCAGTTGAAACTAAAAGAGAAGAGACGCAAAGTCTTCAACATCACCTCACCTAAGGTAAAGCAAAAGAGTGTACTTCACGTGCACCCGTGTGATTGTTCACGTGCCTCTTCGTTTTTCTGTCTGTACTCTTTTCCTTTTTCTTTTCTTTCCTTCTTTCTTTTTTCTTTTTTTTTATTAAAAAAAAAAGTGGCTGACGAAACAGAATCACAGCCAATCGTAACTCAAACAAATAGATAAGCAAAATTTGGAAAATATTCGCTTGATTATGACGTAATGTATCTTATGTTTGTGATTATAAATACATTATACATTAATATTAAATGTATGTATTATGTATTAAATAATTAAAAAATACTTATCCAACCTTATATATTTTAATTAATAAAAAGATATCAATATCTTTTTTTTTTTTTTTTTTACTTGTTTTTTTCTTACTGGATGGGTGTATATATTTAAGACAAGTATTTTTCTGAATAATTATAGAATGATGCATATACCAGAGGAGACATACGGGTATTTCATTTTCTTTTTCCGTTGTCAAATATTTATTCAGATACTACCAATCTAGGAAGAAAATAGACCCATCTATCTTTCCCCTAATGCTAAAATGTATCCTCTATCATCTGTCATGTGATTCTGTATAAATAAATAAAATAATTCAAAAATAAGTTAAATTAAATTTATTATTGATGCATATGTTAGCATTATACCTGGAAAATGTATTAGCATTATATACCTGGAAAATGTATAAACTTATGAGGTTGGATGGTATGGAAATTGGGGAGTTTGCTTCACTTATTGTTCTTGGTTTGCCCTGGGCGGCCTAGCAGCTGCTGGCAAGACTTACAGCAGTGATGCAGCAATACGAAAAGGTGTGGATTTCCTTTTTAGAATTCAAAATCAGGATGTATGTTGGGGAGAGAAAGTTATCTTTCATGTCCTGAGAAGGAATTTTATTTATTTAATTAAATTAAACGTTAAACAAACAACAACTAAGCCTAATAAGATTAAAAAAAAAAAAAGACATTCTGATACATACAGAAACACGTAGCTATGGAAGGAAACAGATCCAATTTGGTACATACCGCTTGGGATTTGATGGGTCTAATTAGTGTAGGGCAGGTCTGTATAATATTCCATTCCATATATTTAATTGTTTTTAATTAATTGATGCATATGTTATTCCTAAACTTATTTTGAAAAGAATTATTCATAAATTCTTAAATATAAAAAATTTAACAATAAAAAATTTAGTTTACTTTTTATATAAAGTACTTGAGGAAAAACAAAAATAAATAAGGAAAAAAGTTTGAGGTTTTATAACATAAGAAAAAAAGACTATAATGTGTTAATATATTTTTTTTTGTCATCCTAAGAGATTATCTAACATTATAATGTTATTTTCATTTATTTTTATAAGATACTTATTATTTACTTGTACATTTGCTTTGGAAAAAAAAAATTGTGCTAACAATCAAAATAAATAAAATAAAAATACCACAAAAATAATTTTTTATTACCATTAAATTTTTCTAAGAATTTTTATTTCGCTTTTAAAATAATGTCATATAGAAATTAAATATATATAAACCAAAATTTTAAGGAAAAAAGGAAATAATCAATGATAATAAGTAATGAGAAAGACATACAATTATATGGTAACGGAAATAACATAATTATAGCATATGAGAAATATTTAATATTATATAAAGAAATTTTAATTCAAGTAAATGAAGGGTTATTTTTGTCAATATAAAAGTTTAAATATTAAGTTACTCTGACTCAAATAAATCTAGTTATGACAATATCACTACCTGATAAAAAAACATTGTTATGACAATCAAAAGCTTAATTTTTAATAAATTATAAAAATGGAACTTGGAATTTGGAGCAAGCAGACAAGACAACAAAGGGCGTGCCGTGTCTGATCATCAAGAGTTCTTTCCAAAAAATCAGAATGAAGTCCTAATTTCTTTGTAGGAATGAAGCAGGAAGGGAACATTCAAGAAAACATTTGTTTCTTTTTTTAAGAAAAATGAGAGAAATGACTGCTCCAAATGAATTGAAATTATGAGATAACGGATAACCCATAATTACAGCAACTGAGAAGCAAATAGATGGCAAAACCCAAGGAGATACTGCATAAGGAAGATTGTGATAATCACATTCTTATGCTTGTTATGAATGCAAATGTACTTTTCAATAACATACAGACGAGATCCGTTCCCATTTATTAACTGCCAATCGCCCCAACTTCCAATGAATAGTAATATGCTCTACCTTTGTTTTCTTTTAGAGTTATAACATGGTTTTAACTCATCAAAGGTGAAATAGTGGATGGAATCACATAGAAAAGGTCTGCATACAAAGGTAACAGAGAGAATAAAGACCAAACTTTATAGGCTTCTATATAAATCTGTACCAAGTCCCATCAATCTAGCCAGTGGTAATAAATCATGTCAACTTAGACTATCCTCGTTCAAACACTCACCTATAACATGTTGCAATTGAAGCATCTTTTCCCTTGCCGACTGTGATGAATGTAGAAAATTAAGAGAATGTTAGATTAGATACATAAGCATTCTTCCAATTGTAAAAGCTAACAGAGAGTACTTTAGTATCTCAAAAGGACGAAGTTATACTTCGCATAATCTTTAGCAATAAAGGAATTAACCTTCTACCAATTTGTGGAAAATATATAGGTACAAAGTGATTAAATAAATTTAGAGGATCAAGCACTGCACTATCAGGGCTCATATGTCTAGTTCAGAAGCTTATATGTCTAGCAGGGCTCATATGCGAGACCCAAAAATGAAGATTACAGACAACATAAACAGATATGTATCAGGCTTCTGATCAGCATATCAAAATTATATGTAATATGCCAGACCAATGAGTCAAATATGAGGCTGTATTTCCAGGGAGAAGCAGAAGGCCAATAGTGTGCCAGAATATGTCTAAAAGCATAAAGTGCTTGTATGATAGGAAAGCATGTCATTGACATTGCATATAAATAGAAGCAGAAAACTTGCCTTGTGCACAGCTGTAATTCTTCTGCTTGCATCATTGAGCTGTGTTTCTATGGCTTCTCCCACTTTCATTACAAGCTTCTGGTGTGACATCTCTGCAATTAACAGGAAAATTAAAATGAGTTTAAGTAAATGAAATCTTCAATCAACTAGATCTCCTAGTGGTTCCACCATATCAGAGCCAACATGAATTAAATTTGCACAGAACGCTACAAACTAAGTTAACAGGTTCCCAAAATCACTCCAAGTTGCGCCCCAAGCAGTTGTATACCACATCAATTAAAGGAGAGTTCCAGATAAAGTAGCATTAGAATTCCAAAGGTGTGAAAAAGTCATGATATTTATATTTCTGTCTTGTTCCCAAGCACCAGAGAAATAATGTATATGCATGTCACCAATCTGCCACTTGCATGCCACAACCAAATGGTTTAGCAAGTCAATGGAATTATTTCATCTAAGTGTTAATATTTCCAAAATCATTCATATGGAATGAAAAATTTGCAAGTCGACTATTTTGTGCCAACTATTATATGACTAATTTCAAACATTCAAAAGAATTAAAAAAAAATTACATGAAAAAGCTTTTGAGATCATTTAATCAAACTGAAATCTCAAATGTGACAGATGTATGTATTAAAATGTACAAAATTGCTTGCATTAGTACATATATACATCTATCCCTCTCGATCTATTGGCAAGAAATATTAATGAAAACAATGCAATAGTTTGAAGAAGAACAAGAACAAATAGTCTAAAGAACTTCAATGATGTATTCATAGTATAAGCAAATATTTTTCACTTTGGTAAAAGTTGCATACGTTGCTTTTTAACATTTCCTTTCAACTCAATATGCCGCTTTTCTAGCTCTTCAACTGTGCTTTTACAGTCCTGGAGATGTTGATGGATATCTTGCTTGAATCGATCATGTATCAACTTCAGTTTTTCTTGTTGCTCTGCATGGAAAATAATAATAATATTGTTTCATCCCTGGCTCGGACTAGACACAAGTCTATATATATATACACATAGTGGTGCTGGAACCACCATTACATGGAGATAATTTATTAGAAGTTATATGAAGTCCTTAATCCAAGAAATTGGTTCTGGATACGAGTACACACACACACACACACGTGTAAATAAACAAGCAATTCATAAACAATTGTGTTGAGTCTGTAGTCCTTGTGCATGATTACTCAAGAATTTGACTGTTTTTCTTTCAAGATAGTTCTACATTCTATCATTGACTGAATTGCAATTATATTGCAAGATAAGCATGAAATTTGAGAAAATTATTCATATGAAGTTCCAATTCTACATCATAATTCAAGTTATCTTCTAACAGCTAATGGAAAAGATATTTGTGAGCAACCATGTTAAGTATTTGATGATGTAAAACCATACCAAACAGATCATGTGGTTGGAAACTTTGAAGGATTCTCTTGTTTTGTGCACAAATAAATCAACATTATGGCGTTTAGCATGGCATGCGTTGTCAGATATCATCACCAAAATGAAACAATGATTCATTTAATCAAATCAATTCAATTAAAGTTCATCAAACCATCCAGTTGAAATAAATTCATTGCCTTGGAATCTTGTTTCCAAGCGTTTTCTTTTTGCTTTGCTAATGCTTGTCAGCTTCCCACTGAGACATCACCAAGATTAAATTTTAGCGTCTTTAATTGGAAAATTGACATCTTTAATTGGAAAATCTATCAGTTTCAAACACGTACACATCTGTCTGGATTTGCAACTCAATATTCTGTAGCTGTAGATGTATCTCCTCAGAAACAGACCTTAAAATTTCAGATGATTTCTCTTTAGTTGCCAACTTCATTTTGTTTTTGAAGTTTTCTAAAGCAAACACAAACAGTGTGATGACCCTGAAAATCATTATGTCAAAACAAAACCAGGTATCAAGCAAAAGTAAAATGAAATAGCACAACACTATTCAGATCCAATCAGAAATTTCTTGAATTCCAATTTAAGCGTAGAAGGTAAACCTTTCCAATTCATTCTCTTGGATTTGTTCTGAAGGCTCTGGGTTCCAATCACTTGCACCAGTGCCTAATAATTTCATGCACAAAGAAAAGAAAAATTAGAAAGAAAATATATGCAAGAATGAGTAGCACAGATGAGAAGAGCAGAAAGAATTAATATGTTAAAGAAGTCGTGCCTTTTGGAGAGGGTGAGCTGAGATCAAATTTGCTAACACTATCGCCTTCATGCTTGCGGAGCCTTTTAGTTGGATAAAACATGAAAGTAGATCTCCCAGCCATTGCAATTTCTGGAGAGAAGGTATCTCTTTCTGTGTGATCTGCACATGACAATTAAATAAATCCAACAAATGGATCATTTGGAGACGACAAAATGAAACAAGATAAGGAGATGAATGAGGACAGCATGTGATAACTTCTAAAACCAGATTCAGAGCTAGTCACTTCTTATCAATTCAGTTAAGCTACTTGATAATCTTTTGGTGCAACTTAGCATCTAAAAAGCAATTAAACTTAGATTGTACTAGCAGAAGCTAAATGTTGCAACCAACCAATATGATTTTCTTAAAATTTTTGAATAATGATTTTTGTAAACTAGAGATGGACAGTTTTGAAAGATAGAGGGGGAACAGCACCAATGATGGTCACAGATAAATAGAACAACAATCGAGAAACATATTTACACTTTGAGGACAGACCAGAATGGCCTGTTCTTACTACATCCAACAGAGAATGCAAGCTCTGACTAGCACAGAACCCATGATTTATCTTGAAAGAATCTAGCTCAAGGTAAAGCATGTGCTTTCTATTTTTAATTGCGGATGGGAATTACCAATAAGACTACTTCAATGATACCGATATTAACAAGTATTCAATAATTTGTGGACAATAAAGCAAGTCTTGGGATTCAAATAGATATTAAGAAGTATTCTTCAATGATGGAGTGAGGGGTTAGTTTGGTTCGTAGCTTCATACCGTTTAACCAGAAATAAGAAAAGTGAAACCCTAAAAATCATAATTAAAGATAATATACCTAGTTACTTGAAGCACTAATAATTCGAGTCCTATGGTTCATGATATCATGCAGTATAAATCCCTTAGAGTGAGAAGTGCAATATTATAGTAAATGCTACATAGAATAACAAAATTGTCCATTATGTTCTATGATGGTCACACTAATACCTAACTTACATATAAAAAAAGATAACTGCAACTTGTTCTAACATTGATTTTTCTATAAACTTAACAGTTCTAGATGTTCCCTAAATTAATCGGAGACATATGAGCAATATTAGTCATTATATATAATATTTGGCAAACCTTCTTCTGAGCTCTTAGAGGCCCCATCTTCAGATGATGATTCAGAAAGGGCATCTTCTACTTCTTTAGTTCCCTTAAGAGGTGATGGCTTTTGAGGTGGGGACTCTTTAACTTTCACTGCATCATCCTGAAGTCCAATAAGGAAATGCAAAGGGCACAAAGAAACAATGCTTCAGCTTGGTGGCCTATTCAAAAACCAGTAAACTATCATATCGAGACCCTTGAGATAAATAAGGATACAAATAATTCTATTTTAGCATCTGAGGGATGATAATCTGCCTCTGAAGTCCATAAAGTCTTGAAGCTGCGAATATTTCCTAAAGTAAATCCTCTCTCTGCTGGTGCAGGACTGTAAAAAGTATGCTCTACTTGGTCATTTTTTGGCGTTGAGCTAGGAGAAGAGCTTAATATAGGTGTATTTAATTTGAGTGTTGGACTTTGGAATTCATCCTGTGGCTCCACAACATTCTTTAAGGACGGATCGTCCAAGCCTCCTTGTTGATCTTCATTTTCTGGTACTGGACTGTTAAAAGCTCCCTGCAGATCCACCCTGTTTATGCCTACAGATTGAGCAGAATCCCTCTTTGGAGATGGATGATCTCCTTCTTTATTTATATTCTTCTGTTCAAGGTACTCTGCCTTACTTTGAGTTGAACTGCCTTTAAAATTTCCTATTTTATCAGTAAGTGAAGATGCTTTCTCAGCAGCTGGTGGCGTTTCACTCCTATGAGCTACACCCTCAATTTCATCTGTACTGTTGCTTTCATTAAAGTGAATCCTGCGTGGCTCAATGATAAAACTCTTTCCCTGACCTTTCTTTCTTGTTGACATTGAGGAGCCACCACTGACTGCAACATCTCCTTTTCTGAACAATCCATCTTTGAAGGAGAAGATACTCTTCTCTCGAAGTTTCTGCCTGTAACTAGACAATGGGCCAGTTTTAGCCTTTGCTGGTTGCACTTTGGTTGAGACTCTCTTTTTCGTTGAAGAAAGAGTTACTGGTCTCTTCACAGTATGATCAGGATTTTCAGAATCAGTTTCTTTGGTGTCTGAATTCTGTATAGGATTGACAACTGCATCACCCTTTTGATGATGTATTTGCTCTGGCTTAAAGTTATTATCACCTCCCTCATGAGCCTCAGAATTAGAGGGCTGACTTCTTGGTGAAGAAACAGTTCCCAATATCTCCCATAGTCTCATTCTCAAAGTTTCAGTTCTTCTATCTTCTTTGCTATCCTCTTTTTCTGCTTTATCCGACACGAGGACTTTCTGTGCAGTCACGAATGTGAAATCCTCTGCCCCCTGTGAGTGCCCATCCTTACCTCCCTTCTTTTTGTAGGTAAATCCATCGAACTTCTTCTGCTTACCATCACCAGAATGTAGAACAGATGTCTGGTTTGCCAAAAACTGTACTGAATGTGTCATTGGGGCATTTTGTGCTCTGATAAACTTGTTCCTGCTCCCACTGGTGGCTGGTAAATTGGAAGTTTCTTTTGCAAAATCAAGAGACTGTGAAGTAGTTTTCTGCTGAAAGGATCTAGTAGTAATCCAAGGGGAAGCAGCCATCTCTGCAGCTTCAGTTCGTTTTACTTCATTAGTATCAATGACACCTTTCCCCTTGTTTTTGCCTTCAAGAGAATTTTCTTTGTTAGACTTTGCCCTTTCTGCATTTGATAAAATAATTTCATTTTTCTTTGTAATTCCGGATCTTTTCTTCCCCAATGATTCTATCATGATTCCAATTGAAATTTTTCCAGATTGATTCGATGGATGATAATTTCCGCCAAGACTCCAACAATCACTCATTAGATCCTGAGACATTTTTTTCCAAGGCATCAATATTTATTATACTAACTACTAAGCTTAAAACTTGTCTGGTAATTCCAATTGCATTCTAGTACTTGCTCTTCAATGAATCTTGGACTGTTTTTCAACTTTTTCTTCCATTTTCTATGAAGATTTTAAGCTGAACTTAATTTAAAGGCTTCCAAAACTAATAAAATTCACTGAGCAACACATTCAAATTGCTCAACATGTAAATTCCGGAGCAAGAAATTCAAATTGCACATGTATATACTAATGCCACGTGAAAGTAATATTAAATTTTCATCGCACAGACATTTACTAGAAGATGCCATTAACAGTACCATAAAAACATTTACTAATGAACTAAAGGTTGTAATATAATCCAAGTTAATAGAATAAAGAAGACACCATTTAGCAAAAAATGATTTAATAAATTGCAAATATGAATAAAATTTTTCACTGCCAAATGCTGGCCAAGTAGGAACACTTCCCATCCACAGGAAAATCTTAAGACTGAAATTTCCACCACTTACATCTTCTAAATTCTGTCTTGTATCAACTTCCATTTTATGGTTTCAGCTGAGATGAAGAAGGTATGAAATGGACGCCAGTATATGCTGCATCCCAAAAAAGCAACCGAAGACGGGCTCATAAAGAGATAATAATAATAATAATAATAATAATATAAGCTGGGTTTGGTTGATGATAAAAAGACATGTACAAATAACTAAATTTAAGAAAATTTAAAAAAAAAAAATACTGTACTCAAATCTAACATGATCATTTGTTTGGCTCGGATAATGACATTTTGTTTTGTTTTGAAAACTTGGCAGGGTTAATAGCAGGAGATTGTAAACTTCAGTTTCTTAGACTGTTTTCTCGCCAATTGAACATAGGAAAAAATGAAAAGAAAATATAAAAATTCCATAAAAAAAAAAAAAAAAAAAAAAAAAAAACTATGTAATCAATCTATTCTTAAGATATGCATATCAAAACGAACAAGAATTTCCATGAATTATCACTTGAAAGCTTTTTTAGAAAAATCAAATACCCCAAACCCTAATAACCAAATCCTGCTTTTGTCATCCAAAATTCCTTGTAGCTTCAGGGATACACTCCGCAAATTCACATTGAAATGCATAAAACACCGAATTCATCACAAAATTCGATTCAAGCGTCCAAAATTTTAAACAAATCAGATTTGAATCTCACCGATCAATCACCAAAACTGCAAAGAGAAATTCAAAATCAACGTTACTGCGTTACAGGGAATCACGTGTCTGGAACTCGGTACAGTAGAGGGAGATAAAGTCTTAGAGGAAAATTAACCCCAAAAATGAAGATCAATGGAAGCAACTAAAATGGAATTTTTTGGAAGTTAAGAGAAATCACATACACGTTATTTGGTAGAGATAATAGCTTAGCTCACTTTCAAAATTTCAAGCGGTAATCGGAGAAAACTAAAATTCTCTGAAGAGAAAGCCAAGTTTTGGTGGAGAGTTGTATAGATGATTTTAATTTTGAAACAAGAAATGAGGCGGGAAATGAAAATTGCGTATCCGTACCGTAACGGCCGATGGTTCTAATTTATCACAGGTGCGTACAAATTATAGCTTAAAATAAAATAGCGTATTTAAGGCGGTCATCAACATGACATGTCCTCGGATCTATTCAGACTATTTGAATGTTTAATTTTAAAATTTAATTATTGATAATTAAAAATTATTAAATATTTAAATAAAAATTAACTATTATTTTCTTCTCCCTCAAATTAATAAAATTTAATAATAGATAAAATTTATAATTATTAATTAAAATTTTTAATAACTAAAAAATTACTTTTATCTAAATTGATAATTATTAATTATACATCTAAATACCTCTTTATGTTTACACAAGCCCATGGGACATTCATTAACTTCGATAAGAATGGCAGACTAAACGTCAGGCATTAAACCCAAAGCCCAAACTAAAATTCGTTACGATCTCAACCAAACCATATAATTCACTTTCCATATAAGAATTTTGTCATTTAACAAAAATTAAATTAAATTAAATATTGTAAAAATAGTAAAAAAAATATAAGAATATATATATGTATATAATTTTTCTAAAAAAAATTAAATTAAATTTAAGTGTCTGAAAATTTCAAAATACTCTCTTCTTTTTATGGATGATTTAATTCAAGACTTCAAATTATTTTAAAATTTTAAAATACATTGAAATTGATTTATCACTTAATTTTTTTCAAATTTAATGTAGCATTATTTACATTTGATTATGTTATTATACCAATTATAATTGGAATTTTATTGCTATGAAATATTTTATTATATATTCGTAATATAATTTAATAATATTATATCTCTCAATAAAATAATAAGTTCATATCGAAATATTTTATTTTTTAATATTTTTATTATATAATTTTAAATATAATTTAATGATATTACATATTTTAAAATAATTATAAATATATATTTTAGTACTCTTTTTTTCAGTATTTATATAAAAAAATTATTTTTTATTTGATTACTTTATCTTTTAATATTTTTATAAAAAAATTATTACCATTAATAAAAAAAATTTAAATATTCGATTATTTCAAATAATTAATAATTCAAATGGATATTATTAAAAATTTTATATTTTACTTTGAATTTTAGTGGAAATTTTTTTAATCAGATTATATTTATATATATATATTGTGTTTTATAAATAACACTTTTTTTATTTATAAAAATTTTAAAGATGTTATTTTTTTTTAACCGAAGATATTCTGATGTTATAGTAATTTAGATATATTATATATGCATAATATTTGAATATAGGCGCGCCACAGAGGAACATTACCCAATTAGAGATAACGCCTTCCATTAATTGCATTGCGTGCCCAGTAGCGTGGGCACACCAGCGAACGGCGATATCCATCCATCTGTCTGAACCCCGCCATGGCCACTCTCTTAGATTTCTCTCTTCTCCGGTCAACACCCTCTCTTGTACCCTCATTCTCCAAACCAAACCCTAAAATCATCATCCACCGGCCTTTAAAACTCCGTTGCTCAATCACAGACCAGTCAACTACAATTTCTTCTTCAAAGATCGGCAGCGAAACCCAATCCAACGGCGGGCATTCCGCCCCCGCAGACTGCGTGATTGTAGGAGGTGGGATTACCGGTCTCTGCATCGCTCAGGCTCTCGCCACCAAGCATCGGGATGTTGCTCCTAATGTCATCGTCACCGAGGCCAGAGACCGAGTCGGTGGCAACATCACTACCATCGAAAGGGACGGGTATCTCTGGGAGGAGGGTCCAAATAGTTTCCAGCCTTCCGATCCTATGCTCACAATGGTGGTACGTATCATTAAGGAGAAAAAGTTTTTAATGGTTTTACAGGCAATTCCATTTATTGTTTAACTATTTAACTTTTCTTAATGGCATCTCTTCATATGTCTGAGGGCTTATGTTGAAGTAGACGGTTTTATTGTTATTTTAGGTGGATAGCGGGATAAAGGATGATCTAGTTTTGGGGGATCCTAATGCGCCGCGTTTTGTGTTGTGGGATGGGAAATTGAGGCCTGTTCCATCCAAGCCAACTGACTTGCCATTCTTTGACTTGATGAGCATTGGTGGGAAACTCAGAGCTGGGTTTGGTGCTCTTGGGCTTCGACCTCCACCACCAGTTTGTCCTCTCTAACTTTCTCATTTTAAATATATATTGCACATTTAAGGGTGTGCTAAGTGCCAGTGCCCTCATCAACTGTGTCTTCTCATAATCTTAGACTTTGACAAAGGTGACAGGGACGTGAGGAGTCAGTTGAAGAATTTGTCCGTCGTAACCTTGGTGATGAAGTTTTTGAGCGTTTGATAGAGCCATTTTGTTCAGGTATAATATCTTTAAATTCTATCAGTTAAGAATTTAGTATATGATAAGTTCATGTAATTGTTGTTAGATAATATATTTCTATGAAATATGTTATAACAGATGCATATTGTGATTGATCATACTTTGCTGAAATCCTTCATTATATATGACATTGCTGATGCATTCTGGAAATAAGTCTCAAAACAATTTTCCTTTTAATGTTTTTTATTTTTTTTAAAAGTTATCATGCATCTATTCTTTGGTTTGCCTAAGTAGTCCTTTAGGATGCATTTGGGGAATGAATTTTTGTTCTATTTTCTTTTACTTCTAACTGTGAATTCACACAAATATAGCGGGCAATATAAAACTGTATTGTTTAATGAAATTCATTGGATGGTGAATTTCTGCCTTAAATTTCAATGCTAAATGAGATGCAATGGCACTATCCAATAACACAAATCAAGTTTAACAACAGCCACTTAGTTCCACGAGATGTGCTAGCATCTCAAACTTATTATTTAGTCAATAGAAATTCTTGCAGAGCTTTGAAGATTGTAATACATTTTGTTATTCTTGATAGTATTATGGTTACTGGGTTGATCTGAAATTTTTTTTACGTGCAGGTGTTTATGCTGGTGATCCTTCAAAACTGAGTATGAAAGCAGCATTTGGAAAAGTTTGGAAGCTGGAGCAAAATGGTGGTAGCATCATTGGTGGCACTTTCAAAACAATCCAAGAGAGGAATAAGACACCCAAGCCTCCTCGAGACCCGTAATATTGTCTACATGCATTGACCTTATCTTATTTATAATTTGTTTTTCACTTTCTTAAATTAAAAATCTTGCAGGCGTCTACCAAAACCAAAGGGCCAAACTGTCGGATCTTTTAGAAAGGGACTTACTATGTTGCCTGATGCAATTGCAACTAGGTAACACGTTTGGCACTGGAATTGCATTTCATTAAAGGCAGAGATTCTGTTTGGATTGTAGTTATCATTTTTGACCAAGAGAAAAGTTCTTCCAGAGTCTGATTAGCTGTGTTGATGTTGCAGGTTAGGTAGCAATGTTAAATTATCTTGGAAGCTTTCAACTATCACTAAATTGGATAATGGAGGTTATAATTTAACATATGAAACACCTGAAGGATTGGTTTCTCTGCAGACCAAAAGTGTTGTAATGACAGTTCCATCACATATTGCTAGCAGTCTTTTGCATCCTCTTTCTGTATGTTTTGCTCTTAACCCAATTTAAATTTTTCACCTTCCTCTATCTTTCATTATTGCAAAGTTCAATGGTAGATTCTGGTTAAGCTCTTTTCTTATTTTAGTGTTTAATTTTGTGGACCTCTTAGAATTGGAGGTTAGTGGAGGTTGTAACCAGTTCATGAGGCAAAGTAAAATAATTTGTTGAATGAGTAGTGCCTAGAGGTCGCTTAACTGGTTTTAATTATTGAATGTGGGTTGTATGGCCAGGACATGTTTCAAGCATATGCTCTAAATATCATCCTAAAACAATTATTTCTTCTTGATTGTTGAGATCTTCTGCATTTATTTTTTATTTTTTCCTAGAAAAAGTTATGAATATGTAGTTATCCTCTGTGTATGCTCATGTGCAGGCTGCTGCTGCAGAAGCCCTTTCAAAATTTTATTATCCACCGGTTGCAGCAGTGTCCATTTCATACCCTAAAGAAGCAATTAGGACAGAGTGCTTAATAGATGGTGAGCTTAAGGGATTTGGTCAGTTGCATCCACGCAGCCAAGGGGTGGAAACCTTAGGTAAGTGCATTTTAGTGTAGATTCTCAACATATAGCACTGCCATGGTTTATTTTAAACATTATGCTGTATCTATAAGTCACTACCGAAGTTTGAAAGTTGGAGCAAAAATATTCCACCCATTTTTACTGAAAAATCATGCTAAACTTCACTATTAATTTGTGGATTCCTCAGGAACTATATACAGCTCATCGCTTTTCCCCAATCGAGCACCAGCTGGAAGGATTTTGCTTTTGAACTACATTGGAGGGGCTACCAACCCTGGAATTTTGTCTAAGGTATGATAATTTGTTAAAGAAATGGTTTGAATTTCTGTCAGGAACGATACTAGCCATAGGTTTAAGGGCAACTGTGGTGATGAGAAATAAGCACAATTGTGGTAGTGCAGCTATTGATAAAATGATGTCCTCATGAAATAGTGTTAGTTGCAGTTTCCCATATTTTTATTTTGCCCTCATAACTGCTGCTGCTAGTGTTGTTTACTTTCACATTGAAGACTTCAGATCATTGATTAGTTTAAATTTTGACCCTATGGTTAATTCTCGATAGTCTACTGTTCTCACCCTGTTTCATTTTATTCATCACCCTTTTTTTTCATAACAGACGGAGAATGAACTCGTAGAAGCAGTTGACCGTGATTTGAGAAAGATGCTCATAAAACCCAATGCAAAGGATCCATTTGTACTAGGTGTAAGAGTGTGGCCTCAAGCCATTCCACAGTTCTTAATTGGTCATTTTGATATCCTAGATACTGCAAAAGGTGCTCTGAGGGACAAGGGCTTGGAAGGGCTGTTTTTGGGTGGCAACTACGTAGCTGGTGTATCTTTAGGGCGATGTGTAGAAGGAGCTTATGAAGTTGCAGATGAGGTGACCAATTTCCTATCCGAGTATGCTTATAAGTAGGATTAGATGCTGGATTATTCTTATGGGTTTACCTGCGGCTATTCTGTAGTAGATTATTTTGGAGGAGATTTAATTCTTACTTTTAGGCCTTTTGTAGTTCTATGTAATCACTTCTTTTAGGTCATTTTCAAATAGTGAAATAGTGATTTCGCCATTTAATGCTGTTGCTGTTTAATTATTAGAACCTCTCCCAAATGCGGTAGATGTTGGTTAAACATTATTCTTCCCATAGCCTCCTTGCGACTGAGACAGAATATTTTACTAGTTGGAGTTTCATCTCTGTGAAATGTTATTGCATTTGATAGCTGAAAAAAAAAATTACACAATGACTAAACAGAAACGAATTAAGTTGTATGGGCTCGAACCATATGTAGCCATTGGCTATTTGGTTACAGCATCCTCTCTAGTTTTATTGAATTATTTTAATTTTTAAACGAACTAGGCACTTCTAGCCAGGGTCCAGCACCATCTATGCAAGAGGCGGCTAATATAGGATAACAATCTAATAAATTGCTGGTAGGTATCTAATGCTTGGTGAACTACCTAGTCGGCTAGTTGTCTAGAAATACGCTGTAATTCCACATCAATGTACTACAAAGTCGTGAGGCTATTACAGGATTAGGAAAATAGGTCCAGAAAGTAAGCCTAATCAAGGGATCGTGCTCCACTGTAGGGCCAAATCATGGAGACATACCTACATTGGGAAATAAAAAGGCAAATCCTCAAGTTTGACTGATGAAAAATCAAAATCAAAACATCAAAGGCATAATAAACGCAGCTGGGAAGAGAAGAATTAAAAGGAGGATTTGGTCTGGAGAAGGTGGGAAAAAGAAATTGATAGCAGTAGTAAATAAGTTGAAATTGAAACATAAATAGTGGGTTAAAGGCGAAAAAGTCTTTGGAGCAAGGGAAAGTCGTATGATGGCCAATGGAAGCAAACATTATGGTAGGGATGGTGGGAGACATTTTACTTTCCTTTTTTTTTCCCTTGATTTGTTTTAATTTTTTTTTTCCAAGTAGTTGTTGCTATGCATTTGTCATATCTTTAGGTCCAAGCAAGATTTGTTGTTCCCCTTCAGTAACGTTAAAGAAACATGGATTATAGCAACTAGCAAGGAGTATATATACAATTATACAGTACATAAAATTAAATTGACAAGTGAGGGAGAGTGGAGATTTGTTGAATAAAGAGGAAATGAAAGAATGTAAATCTAGCTTTGTGTCTTTTCTTTCTTTATTTTCATCTTTTTCTTGTGTTCCGAAATTGAATTGATTGCTTGTCTCTATTATAGCATGTCAGATTTCTTGTTCCCTTAAGCTTAAAGAACATAGGAATATGAATTTCATAATTAGCAGCCAACACTTGTCAGCCCTTCACCCCGTCTATTCCTTTATGATATGCCTCAGCGTATATGATGCTTTAGAAAGAATGCGTTTGTTTGGCGCTAAAATTGAACTTTTGTTTTTAAAATGTTACTCTTTTCTTACAATAAATATTTTAATTATAAAATATATTATTATTAAGAAAAAAAAATTTAGACCCACATTTAAATTAAAAATTTTAAAATCAATAAAATTTATGAAAATCTGTAGAATTAAAAATTTAAATTCACTATTTCATAAATTTATAAAATTTCACTTATTTGAAATAAAAATGAAATTTATGAATTTTAATGATATTTTTTTATTAAAAATATAATTTATAAAATTATTTATTTATTAAAATGAAAATTTTTTTAAAATCTCACGTTTTATATGAAATTTAAAACACTCTCAAAATAAGAGATTGTGATGAATGATAAATTTTGAACAATACTTACATTCAAAATATCTTTTTACTATTCAAATAATCGATTTTGATAGAATGCATAGATATTATAAAATCTTTCAATTTAAATATGATTTTAATTTATTAATTATTTTAATTTTTCTTCGTTTTTTTAATTTATTCACATTTTATATCTTAATTTTTAATTAAAATATTATTATTAATTTAAAATAAAATATAATTTAGATTAAAAAATAAGATAATTAAATTGAAATATATAAAAAAAATTTGGACTAAGAGTACATTACTTTGGTTGGGTGAGTTAGAAATTATGAACTTAGATGCTAGCCATTCGGAAATCAAATCTTGTTTGAGAAGAGAATAACCCTCCAGATTAAAATGTTACTCAATATTAATGATTCTAAATAATTCCAATAATTTATTATATTATTTTTTTCATTAGTGACTTAATGGATGAGAATAACATTATGAAATATACAATAGGGAGATAGTCATCTCTTTTCAATAACTTTTACTAACTCTATGACACAATTTATCTAATTTAAAATTTTTTACTCTTCGCATCCTAAAAAATAAAAATTAAATTGAATCGTACTCAATTGACATTATTTTTCTTATAATAATTCAAATAGTGATACCAAATAAATCTTAAAAAAGTTTTTTCATATAACAATAGTCAAATAATTTAATAATTAAATTTTATAATAAAGAAAGTGATTGAAAATTAAATTATATTTTCTGTCACAAGATATATATTAATAAATTAATAGTTGGTGATAAAAAACAGTGGGAGACAGAGCGCAACATCAAGCAATCTAATGATCCAAAGGAAAAAACCCTCTGAGTGTTAGCTGGCCCTTCGTCTCACGCCTCAATGAAATAAAATCGTACAAATATAAATTTAAATGAATTGGTTTTGGATAGTGCAAAACACTAGTTCATTCAAATGTTTTGTTTCTTTCGGTGACCCTATAAAACAACATACAGATAGTCTCACTCCAACGAAACAGCTCTTTTTTATTTTAACAGTACCCAAGGCCTCCATGCGCAGCACGATAATCTAATCCATTGAACATTAATATGAGAAGCAGTCTGTCTTATAACTTCAATGTAATGCTTGTTTCTGCTGTATAAAAGGGTCCCAAATTCCAATGCCTTTGTGTTCTATCTCAATATACATTTCTTGTCCACGTTCATTTCGTCAAGCACATATTATCCGATCCAAGTTTTGTTTTACAGTGTCTTTTATTTATTGTTTTATATTATTTTTATACGATATATTATTTATAAAAATATTAATTATTAAAATATTAAAAAAAATAATATAATTTATAAAAAATATATATAATAAAAATGACACATATTACTTTCTATTGTTCTTCTTGAATACTAATTACATTTTCTACTTGACTATTTCTACTATTTATTTTCATACTATATACTTCAAAAAAAAGGAATGCATATAATGGGTTTTAAACTTTTAATAATTATATTCGAGATGTTATTCATATCATAAAATAAAAAAATAAAAATGGGAAATGGGAAAATGATTGATTAAAATCTTATTAAAACAGAAACGGAGGGATTTGTATTCATTTGGCACATGAACAACATTGAATCTAAATTAAGCTAAAATAAAGTATCAATCATGACAACACGTGCAGATGTCGGGCCAAAGAGGTACACAAAGGAAATACTGGTCCCACTCAATTCATAATTCATTTTCATATTCAAAAATAAAAATAAAATTTATATTTATTTATAAATTGAATTTCCATTTTGACATTCTCAAAATTGAAAAACAATGGGCAGAAGAGGCTCTACAAGTTCTTCATCAACATTACAAAGCACCAATTACCCTGTTTTATCAAGCAAGTCTTCTTCTTCTTCTTCTTCTTCTTCTTCTGCTCTGTTTCAGCAAAACAGAGACCTTAGCACAGATCTTAGTCTTGGACTTAGTATCTCAGCGTCTCAAATGACAAGGTACATTTTATTAAAACGCAATTCATAGATTTAACTTGCAACTTTTTAAAATTTTGGCTAATTAATTTGACGTTAGTGAGTCAGATTGCGCACCAATCAAACCGATTTTAATTAAGGCATTGGCAGCAGGAGAAGAAAATTATGAGTGCAATAGTGCTACTTTCTTTGTTAAAGTTTATATGGAAGGCGTTCCAATTGGGAGAAAATTAGACTTGTTAGCTCATGATGGTTACCATGATCTAATAAAGACTCTTGATCATATGTTCAACACTAACATTCTCTGTTAAGTATCTTTCTTTCTGATTATGGTTTTTTTTTTTTTTTTTCTGTGGAGAAATGTAATAATGAGGTGAAAATAATTAAGCAGGGGCTGAAATGGATGGTGATGAACATTCTGAGCAATATCATATTTTAACTTATGAAGACAAAGAAGGAGATTGGTTGATAGTTGGGGATGTTCCATGGGAGTATGTTAATTTCTCCCTTTTCTTTTTTATTTTAAATTCTCATTTCTTTCTTTCGAATTTGAATTCACAATCTCATTATTCTGAAAAAGTTAATAATTTTATTTATTTGTTTGTTTTATAGGATGTTCTTAACCTCTGTCAAGAGATTGAAGATCACAAGAGCTGATAATTAATTGATGTTTTAAAATTTTGGCTAATCCTTTTGTGAATAAATATGTTTGAGAATCACAGATGTAAAATTACTTCTATGATAGAGATCATATGAAAGAAGAAAATGTTTTGTATTTTGGTTGTAAATTCTGTGATGCAATCTAGCTCAGTTCTTCTTCCCACGAATTAATTGAATGAAATTAAATAGAAAAAATATAAATTTCATTTTGATTCAAACAGTATTCAAAATTTCAAACTCCAGAAGGGGTATATGAAATCAATTTGGACAAATAGTATGCTAAGAAAATCAAGTCAGTCTGCTAATAAAACAATATAAGATGTTTAAAATTCAAATGAAAAGAACATGATGAGTTTATTAAGCAATTAATTAATAATTGCATGTTTTCTGTTGAAAACTTGAAATCTGTTTTCAAAAGAATAATGTTATGTAATTGTCACATTTTCCTTAACCAATTTTTTTATATTTCCTGGGGGTAAAATTAAAATAATAATTTATAAGTGATGATATAGAGAATGGAATATTGGAAGGATAAAGAAAAAGGGTTAGCTTGTTTAAGCAAAATCTTAATTAAAATTGCAGTCTATCCTAAAGAAAGACTAAGGAAAATAGTAGAAGCCTTTCTTTTGGTAATATCCTCCCTTTATGACTTCTTGCTGTTTCCAAATTCTTTTTGACTCAAAGCAGATTTAAGAACAATTGCTGTGAGTGTGACTCTAATTTTGTTGATTCTGACAAATTAAATTTTATGACTACCTTTTCTTGTGGTCTGGAATTGGTTTCGTTTTGTTAGACAAAGTAACTAAAGTGAAAGTGTTACTGTTACCGGACAAAATTCCTTTTGGTGATACTAAACACTAATTAACCTCCGTAAAAAGATACTTATCTAGCTCATTTTCCTAGAGATTTCTTGGAATTTTTATTGCACCTCTTTTCATCTTTCATAGATTGGGGGAGTTGGGGACCCTGTACCATTTTCCAAGGGTGAAGATTTGTCTATCTGCTGAGAAGACATCAGACAATTATCAGTGCATATGGCTGAATCCAAATAACGGAGGTCAAGTAGTTCTAAACTTCTAACGGGAGTATTGGGATTAAGGTTTGAGGAGCAAAATAGTGATGATGAGAGTAAAAATTTACAAGTTCTTGGGAAAACATGACGGACATGATAACATGATTTCATAAGACTAGGTTCAAAGTTTTGGTATATTATTCAGTGCACAATAGTATCGTTTGATTACTATATTTATTTGCATAATAATTGAGATTAGAAGAGAAGCATGTGGCATTTGTTTGCCCGCCCTTGAATGGTAATGTAGAAAAATTGATGTATGAATTGATTGCATTCACAAGGTTCTTGTTGGCTTAAATAAAGTTCTCTTTTTTATTTTATAAATAAATCACTGGATTTCGTATGAATTTTGGGGTCCAATCCCTTCCAAGAAAAAAGGCTTAGCCCATGCCACTTGGGTTAAGGCTGTGATAAGCTAGAATTTATCAAACCATTTTCCGATCAAAATAATGACAACTGCATGGCATCACATAACATCAATTTTAGCAAATTTATTATAAGATATATAAGAGGACATTCAGATAAACAGTATTTTTAAAATTAATTTTGGATTAATCAATTACCATTTTATCTTTTTTTTTCCACAATCATTACAAAACGATATTGTATTGTGGATATAAATATAATTATATATAAATTTACTTAAATATCCTTCTTTGCGCATCCCATTAATAAAATGATGTCGTTTCAAAGTTTAAAATTGTAATTTTGTGCATTTAGCACTGTGCTACCTTGGAAACGATATTATGCTGATGCTTTTTCATTTTTTTTGCCTCAGTCAGTTGTTCAAGGAGAGAGAGTAGCAAATCTTCTCCAAAATTATTTTACTTTCTCTCTTTTTCTTCTCTAGATTTTGAAGCCAACTATGAATTTATTTAATTTACTTTCTATTTCTTTCTGCTTTTCTTTCCACTTTTCTTCCTTTAAAATTATTTTTTCCTTATTATGAACCCTTAGTCATCCTCTGCTTCTCCCATTTTCTTTCAAATATACGTGATTGTGATAAATTATTGCTTTTTCTTCTTTCTTTTTTTCTTTTTCTCTGATTTCTTTGCTTTTGTTTTATTTTATGCTTTGATTTTTCAGCTTCCAGGGAAGAACTCTCTACTTCGATTTTTCAGCTTCCATTGAAGAACTCTCTATTTTAGATCTCGCAACTAGTCTCTTATCCGAGCATCAAACCATCGCCGGCCTTTTCTTCTTTCTTTTTCCTTTTTCTCTGATTTCTTTGCTTTTAGTTTTATTTTATGCTTCGATTTTTCAGCTTACATGGAAGAACTCTCTCTTTCAGATCTCACAACTGATCTCTTATCCGAGCGTCGAACCATTGCCGGCCTGATCGTGGGCATTAAGGTTGCTGTCAAAATATATATTAAAGAAATTTGTGTAATTTTTGAGTTTGAATTGGAGTCTGCATTATTTTTTGAGAACAAATTATTTTTCTTATTCTTTATTATTTTCCTCTTTTATGTGTTTTTCGGATGCCTATAATTCTGTTTTTTTTTTTTAAATTTGGACTTTAACTAACGAGTAAAAATTTTGAACTTTTTTATATTTTTTTTCATTATAATTGTTAGTGGTTTTTCTGAATTTTGAGCCTCTGATAATTTTTAGTTTTGTGACTAAAGAAATCTAGCAAAAGAATTGTGATGGAGTGGTTAACTTCCATTTGATTGCAATCTTAAGCATTCACTATTGTAGTCTGCAACAAGCAGTGACCGAAACTCTTGAATAATAATAAGAACCAAGAAAATTCCAACATGATGTTTTTTTGCTTTAAAAGTATTCCAATAGTCTAAGTAGTTCATTGTCAAACTTGATTCATTTGAGTTTTATTTGATCGCTTCTTAATTATGTTCAAGTATTTATGGAAATTGTTTGTTCATGTCAAATTCTAAGGGTTGAGCGAAAGGCAAGTCAACGTGAAATTCATAAAACTTTTCATAAGTAAATTCTCCGTTCAATTCTGCTCTTATTTCAAAAAAATCAATATTGGCTACTATAATCCATTTTTTTTTTTTTTTTGGTGGGTAATCATAATCATCATGGGTCATTGTTTTTTTTTTTTTTTTGTTATTTATTTCTAAAATATTTTTTGCTTTTTTTTACGTTATTTATTTAATTATTTTATATTTTTAATATTTTGATGACTGGATAATATTGTAATGGTGAATTTCAAAGAGTTTGCAGTTTGTATATTTGATGCACAATAAGAAGAAAAAGACAGAAAATCTCAGGTAAACAAATCAATTTTTTTGGGAACAAATCATTTTCTTTCTTCCTTTCCTCTTTTGTTGAATCAGTCGCTAGAAGAGATGCTCCCACTAAGCCAGAGACCGAAGTGGTCGGACGTCATCCCCGTCCCTCAAAAGATGGTCCTAATCCAGTGGTGCCCATCGCCTACAAGCCAGAATTTGAAGAGACTATGAACTATTTTCGTGCTATCTATCTCTCCGACGAGCAATCTCCTCGCGCCCTCCGACTCACCCACCAAGTCATACTCCTCAATCCCGGCAATTACACTGTAAAGCCCAATTTTTCTTTTTCTTCAATTTTACACTTTCTGTTATCTATTCATCTGTTGAAGCTCTCAGTTGATTGAATTGAATCCGTCGTTTCTTTTTTTGGTTTTGGGAAGGTTTGGCATTTCAGGCGCCTAATACCTGAGGCATTAAAAATAGACCCGCATGAAGAGCTGGATTATATTGAACGGATTGCCAAGAAAAACGCCAAAAATTATTAGATATGGTGAGTAGCTTATGTTTATATATTTGCTTGTGTTGATATGAATATCGCTATATATTTTAAGTCAAACGAAAAGAAAAAGTCCACAACACTGAGTGGAATTGCTCTTAGCCGTCCCCAACTTTTTTTTTTTTTTAATGAAATACGATTGATTAAAAAGCCAACAAACAATCAAATATTAAGTAGCTCTAAGTCTAGACAATCAAAATAACATATTACATCATTATTTAGCGTATATTTTAAAAAATCAGGAGGATTATCAAATATTGTGAGTTTTAAGTTGAAGGAATAAATTTTTTTATAAGAGTATTCGTACATTGATTACTATCCCTAAAATGTGGCAAATCTGAACCTTTCAATTTTTAGAAATAAATTCTTTAATTGTTATCTAGAGGGCATCTTAACCAAGCAAGGAAGGTCTTATATCTACATTACAAAGTTCCTCAGTTATATATTAATAAGTATAATTAAAAAATAAATAAGTATATCATATGTTTATTATTATTATTTTGCTAATAAAAGAGAATTTTGATCAAAAATAATTTATTCACATTCATGGTATTTCACCTTAATGGGATGTAATGCTTCAAAAAGAAAAAAATAAATTAATGGGATCCATAATAATGAATAATGAGGATATAATCTCACAATAGCAAATGACCTAATTGCTAGATACAACAAAGATTTAGCCCAAATAATTACTGTTAATAAAAAAAAAATCTTTTATTTTAAATTTTTTGCGCATTAATTTATTATTTTACTTATTAATTTTAATTTTTTACTTATAATTTTGTGTATAATTCTAATGTATACAAAATTATATTTTAATGTTTTAGATATTTTTTGAGTATTAAATACAAGAATGAAAGAAAAAATATTTTGATTGATTTTGTGAAAATAAAAGAAATAAGTTTAAAAGGAATAAGAGACTAAATTTTATAATTTTTATAGTTTTATTATTGAATACAAATTTTAAATTACTTATATATATTATTTATTAGCTATAATAATTGTATAGTTTTATAGATGTGAGAATATTTTAGTTATATATATATATACTCTAATTCAAGTACTATCATAAAAAAAAATATTTAAAATTTATTAATTGCATATTAAAAAATAATTAAATTAATTTTAATTATAATAATTTTAAAATTTAACTAATCTAAATACTCTTATAGCATGTATAATTAAAGTGGTGTACGACATAGAGTTATCTCAATTAGTATTGTCGAAGTTTCTTCTTTGATTTTGACTTAACTTTTTTATTCTTTTATCCTAATTAGAAAAAAAAAAAAAAAAAAAAAAACTATATTGATAAATATTTTTCAAAATACATAGTTTTAATAAATATTTTTCAAAGGACCTCATTTTAGTAAATATATATATATATACTAATTTAATAAATGGCCGTATAAAACGTTTATTTAATATTATAACTGGTTATAAAAATAAAAAATTATTATTATCTATCTAGATATATGACCATTTAAAAATTTTATTAATTTAAATTTAAATTTTAAATATAAAATTATAAAAATAAGTATGATCATAAATTTTGAATAAGCTCAATCATTTTAAATCACTAATTATTCAAATCAATCCTTATATAATTTATATTAAAAATAATTAATAGGAAAAAATTCGTTATATTGTCTTCTCTTTTGACCCTTTTATCTGAATCATCGTTGAGAGAATTTTTCATAATTATTTTAATGCACGGTCAAAAGCATAACAACAGCTTAACAATATTAATTATTTTCAAATATAATTATAAGAACTAATTAATTAAGAGGGAATCAAGGAAGTTATATTAGGACAAAACACAAACTTCCCAATTAAAGAAAACAAATCACATTAGCCATATATATTTATATATTCCACTGCTTAATTATTGTATAAAGTAGAGAAGAAATTTGTAGACTTCTTTAGGCAAAAGATTTCTGATTTGCACAATCTAAGTTAGGCCCAGTGTTAACATTAAACAACTTAGCATATCTCTGAAAATATCCAATCCGATCATTAACACGACTGTCATTAGCAATTCCACATTCAAGACCTCCATTTATAATATTAGTCACTAGACCATATCCAGCTGTACGATTGGCTGCCACGTCATCTTTTGTAGGGACATATTTTCCTACCATTACATTGTGGCAAGAGGGTATTGGCTTCCTCTCAGTCATCCAAAACCAAAGACCTGTTTTGAATGCAATTAAGGAGTTGTTAGCTACTATTTCTGGGTTCCTCAGCCCATCAAACCCTAGGGCCTTCCCTGCTGGTCCATAGTTGAAATTCCTGCCACAGTTATATAAAGATATATAATCAAATTTAAGTTAATTACTATTGTATATATCATACAATATATGTAACATAAAAATATATAATACGTGTTTTTAAATAATTTGATTCCAATAAAGAAATTAAACTTAAAAATGTTAAGATTTTGAAAATAATTTTAATATTACTAAATTAAAATTATTGATAAAATGCATAATATATTAATATAGCTGTTAGCTCAATTGACAACTGAAATAATAAATTAAAGTTGTAAAGAAATAATATAAATTAGTTAATTACCATGAAAGTTGAATGGGTCCTCTTCCTTTGTAGGATTTACCAGGGAAACAAGGCCATTGAGTGTTGGTTGAGTCACAGTAATCACTTTGAGGATTAATTTCCTCTTTAAAGCATAAACCCCAAGCAAATGGACCGTCAGGTGCAGTAGGCCAACCACCGGTGGTCTCATGAGATATTTGACCAAGAAAAGCTGCAATTTCTCGCTTTCTTGTCACCAAATTTCCCGTAGTACCAAACTTAGGGAAACATTTAGATGCCTGAATGAAGGAATTGTAGGTATAAAAATCTTTAGCCGGACAAGCGTTATCGTCCTTGTGTAAAAATATGGCATCAAAAAGTTCTTTACTAATAAGAGAAGAGATTGGAATAAATCTCCTAGCTTCTGCTAATTTATTATATGATGCTAAGGAGATAAGAGTAGACCAAAAAAAGAATGAGAAGAGAAAGGTAAGAGAAGATGTTGCCATTTCTGTTAATATAATTTGTTTTAATTACTTTGTAGTGGGAGCTTAAACAAACTAGCCCTTATATACAAGTCTAAGATCAAATTTTGGCTTTTTTTATGATGCCTAAGGATTTGTAAATATCTGTCTTTATTGACTGGTCAATCCATATATGGGGTTGACTTGGCCTTCACCTTTGGTTGCTTTTATGTCCATAGCCATTGTCAAAGTGTGGAAATGCCAACACAAAGCATAATATATATATATAGTAGTTTCTACAGCATTTGTTTTTGTTTAAGCTCTATTTAATTAGCCGGCCGAGAAATTCTTAATCCCTTGCTTGGTATATCACAGAATAAGCTGGTGATTTGGTGGTAAAAATATATCCATCTCAAAAAAAAAAAAAAAAAAAAAATCGTTTAAAGGCTGAAAGTGAGAGATAACAAGAGAAAACAAATAAAAGAAAAAAAAAAAATCTTTACTTGTATAATCTAAAATGATGGTTATCTATGGTGATTTCTTTTCACACAATAAAGGGATATTTTTTAGCTTAGTCGTCCACTAATTAGTTATATTTGTACTATTGCTCCTAAAGAGTTTACCAAAGATGATTCAAGGAATTTAAATATGCTTTCCACTAACTTTCCGGGCATGCAATCTACAATTCAAAATTAAAAAATATTGTATGTATATGCAGAGCCTCAAACAAGATCAAATCAAGGGAATGGTACTTTAAGTATGGATGTGACTACTTTTTTGATTTCTGAAATGAGAAGGTTATGATGCAAGTGAAGCAATGTGATGATACAAAGAATAAATGCTAGAGTTTTTCCTTTGAAAGCATGCTATATACGAGTTCATCTGATGCAATTTCACTTCTTTTTTAAAACATAACTAGAAATTTAATTGTTTAATTTCTATTTACTTCACAAAATTACCATTGAATTAATTAAAAACTATATATACGTTGATGTCCAAAACATAATCAATGTCCATGTCAATGGCTCATAGGTGACGATTGCTCAATAATGTATGATTTAAAATATTTTTTTTAGGTCATAAATGGGATGGTAATTTTCCTTTTCTAGCCGGCCAAGAATTTGACTTTTAACAATTTCTTATGATCCAGCCACATTGACAACAAGTGCTTCTAAATGGTTTTCGACGCAAGCAAGTTGGGACATTGGGGGACTAATTGGGCTGGATATTTAATCCTAATTGATCCTTCAGCCTTAAACAATCAATTTTTTTTTCATAGAAGAAAAAGCCCTACAAACCATGATTTAGCCCACAACCCAACACCATTGCTCAAACTATTTAGAACGCCATTGATTTTTAGAGATTTTTGTGGTTCTGCTTTGGAAGAAGAGAAGGGAGAAGTGATAAACAACGAGAATGTGAAATTATTTATATACCTCTTAGATATAGAATACACAAAAAAAAAAAAAAAACAATATGTTCTTCATTTATAAATTTTCTATTATTGAGGTATTTAAATTTATTTAAAATAGATATAAAATATTATTTTAAAATTTTAAAAATATTAAATAATTTTTTAATGTTTGAGTAATTAATTAAAAACTCTGTTTTAAAATTTAAAATAAAAAAAAAATTAAATTAAATATGATATTTTTTTTTGAAATCACATGCTCAAAATTTTATTTTGAAAATAGAGTTTTTATTCAAATACTTTATATATTTTCAATATGTATAGTTATTTTTTAATGAATAAAATTAAATAAACTTATAAAAATGCATAAATAGTATTACCTTACTGTTTAAAAAATTAATTAAATATCTTTTTCTCTACTGACACAAACAGATGAAGAAAGGTAGACAAAACAGAAAGAGGAAGAAGAAGAAGAAGAAATTCAATTAATGAAAAGCTAAGTCGAGACAAGAAATTAGAACTCTGCATTAATAATGAATGTGAGTTGATGGTGGTCCAATGGTTCTGAATTATATCAACACCAAGTACTTTTGTTGTCATAACGCTATCACTGGGACGTGCAACCCTGTTTTTCAATATTCATTCAATTATTAAGAACCAAGTCAGCGATGGCTTGCTTCCTAATTATTTTCTTTTCTTTTTCTCTCCTTTTTTTTAAGAAGACCTTTTTTTTCCAAAAATTAATTTCGTTTCCTTGAGTAAATTAATTTTAAGATATAAAAAACAATTTTTATTTATAAAAATTATTTAAAAGAAAATAATTAACTAATTACACTAACATTTTTTTTTTATATTCTTATTCTTTTATTGAATGAACCTAAAGAAATGAGAAATCAATTAAAAGTTTATAGTAATTAAGTTCAAATCTAAAGGGCCAAACTAATATTTGAAGTTAATGGGATAGTCAACTAATGTTTTATTTAATAATAATGTGTCAATTGTGAAATTATTTTAAAAATTAATGTTAAAATTTGAATCTTATCAATAAATTAATATTATAAAAATGTTAATGAGCTGGTTAGAGGGCAGGTAAAATCACCCTCAGTCAAGGGAAAAAAAAAATCAAAGCCAAAGGAAAAAATAGGTAGCTCATGGGAATATTTGATAATGCAATTGTCTTATTGGTGTCAAATAACGAATTATTATAAATAGTTTATAATTATATATGCGATTTATCAATTAAACAAAAAATTTATTATAATTATAATTTTTTTTTATTAGTTAATCAAATAATAAAAAAAATAAAAATAATTGGTGATGTATATATTGACAATCGATAATTAAAAATATTTAATCGGTCAATCAAACACACTCCAAATAAATTAAGGATTAATTATTATGAGATCTCTATATTTTGATTAATTATATTAAAAAGTCTCTATATTTTTGAAATTATACTAAAAAGTCCTTGCATTTTGGCTCTTTTAAAATTTAAGGTCTTTTTGTTAAAAAATTCGTTAAATTTATATAAAAAGTCTAAAATACTCCTCATTTTTAATTTAATTTTTACTCAAATGTTATTACTCTCAACCAAACTACTCTCACAGACTCACTACCATTTATCTCTCATTCCCTTATTACTCGTTTATACTTTTTTTTTCTCCTTCGCAATGGAAGATACCAGAGTATTAACCATCTATAGCAACTGCGCAATATATGAAACCACTAAAAAATCCTCATTCTCAGTCAAGGTAGGCCTTACCCAGATACTTCGTGGCAATATTATAATGGATGTTGTCAACGTCGAGCATGCTCACATCGCCGAGGAAGCCGGTGCCTGCGCTGTCATGGACTTAGAGCGCATTCCTGTCGGTATCCTTAGAGCGCATTCCTGTCGGTATCCATACTCAAGGCGGCGTTGCTCACATGAGTGACTCGCAACAAATTAAATAAATCAAATAATTTGTCAACATTTTTGTGATGGCCAATATAGTAGAGGCCCAGATATTTGAAGCCATCGGTATTGATTATATTAACGAGAGCGAAGTTCTCACTCTGGCAGACGAAAAAAATCACATTAACAAACATAATTTCTGAATTCCTTTTGTATACAGCTCCAAGAATCTCAAAGAAGCCCTCCGCTAAATTCGAGAGGGAGCTGTGATGATCAAAACCAAAGGTGAGGCTGGCATCGAAAATGTCATCGAGACAGTTAGGCATGTGAGATCTATCATGGGAGACATAAAGAGTCTTGAGGAACATGGATGACGATGAGTTATTCACTTTTACTAAGAATATTCCGGCAACTTATGATTTGATGATGTAGACGAAACAACTAAGAAGGCTCCTAGTGGTGCAATTTGCAGCTAGTGGGTGGCAATCCTAGCAGATGCAGCCTTGATGATGTAGTTGGGATGCGATGGAGTGTTTGTGGATGTGTTGTTTTATGGTTTTGTAGAAATTAGAGAGGTAATTATCGGATGAATTAGAGAGAAATTGATTGTTTAGTGGATATTGTGGAACCCTAAATTATTGGGTGAGAATGAAAAGGAAAAGATAAATTTGGAGCTAAAAAAAATAGAATTACTGAAAAATAATAAGTCAAGGTTGTTGAGAGAGATTCACTATATTAACTGAGTATGGTGGATTTGAGTTTAGAAATGAGTTGTGGGGTAATATGGGGTATTTTTAAGATTAAAATAAATTAATTTAGCAAAAATTGACCTTTTATCTATTGACTAACAGAAAAATATGAAATTTTTAACGGAAGGATCTGATAATATAACGAAGCTAAAAAAATATAAATTTTTTAAAATAATTTTAAAAATATAAATTTTTTTTAATATAATTTATTAAAATATAGGAATTTCAGAATAATTAACTCATAAATTATTGACAAAAGTTAAGTCTAAAAAATTGAAAATGAGAATACCACTTGCTCTCTTTCTCTATTATAAAGGTCTCTACTTTTTCAAAGCCCTTGAGAAGGTATTGGGCCCATTTTTGATAGGTGACCCCTCCCTCCCGCCCTTATTGTTGGGCCCCTCTTTAAACGTGAGTTTAATCAGAAAAAGTCACCTCCCTTATAGGTTATGAAATAAACCAACTAAACTAAAACGGAAGGAAATGGAAAAAAACATTTATTTGTCAGTTCCCATCGCTTTTGATTAGTTTTACACGGAATTGAAAGTCTAATTAATCCCTAAACCCTTCACATCTCATCTAGAAAAACAATAACCTTTCTATTTTAAACTTATTATATATTTAAATCAATCAAACCCCACTATACTTTTGTAATAATATATATATTGTGATTTTTTATTAGCTTTTGGAAAAAATAATTTGAATATAAATATTTTATCATGTTATATATATTAATTTAATAATTTTACAATTTCAATATAATTTTAATTAAAATTTGATTAAAATTTATCGTTATCAAATATAATTGTTTTATTCTTTCTCAAAAAAATATATATATATATATAATTGTTTTATTCACTTATATAATTTGTGCTTTTTTTTAATAAAGTAATAAATAGACTTTTTTAACTTGCAAGTGGGATAACTTCTTAATTAATTTTAAAAATAATTTTTTTTTGTAAATCAAAATATTTTTTTTCTATCATATTGTAATTTATTAGAATTTGAACATAGTTTATTACTATAAATTAACAATTATGAATGAGTCCTTCAATAAACAGTATTTTCAATACCAATTAATATTAATTACTGTTAAGTTATGCTAATGGTAAGTGCATGCACATCTAAACAATAGATTTAAGTTTTATTTTCCCTCTCTGATACTAAAAGAAAGTCATGGATTGTTTGCTTTAATTTGACTTTTGGGTATATTTAGGCATTTAGCTCATGATATGGTAGCTTTCACTGCAGTAATTAAGTCTACATTTGTCAGCCTCCGTTTATAAGGCACCTACATAATTAAATACTGTATATTAATTTTAAACGCATAATTAAAATACGTAAATAGGAGAACCAATCGTCTTGTTGACATCTGGGTTCGACTATGGTGAGTGTTGTTACGTGAGAATTATTAAAAAAAAAAGATTATTCTTATGTTATATAACTCATAATATTATTTTGAGTACCTCTCAGTAACATAAAAAAAAAAAATACAAATAGTAGAAACTATGAATTCTTTGCAGCAATTCAATTATCCTTATTAAATATAACTTAAATGTTACATGGTAAAAGAAGAGCAATAATTAAGAAAAATATAATTACTTAAATTTTTGATTACTTATATTTTGAGGCAACGCTAGCTAGTTTGACAATTGAGTAGTAAAAATCTTCCCGTTAGCTAGGAAAAAGAAAGGTGAGGCTATATTGGGTAAACTCTGAAATCATGTACGTAATGCAAACGTAAGTTGACTTCAAATAAACCTGAACATAAAACCACGAAAATTAATAGTTCTGTTTTTGTCAAAAAAATGATATTAATTTTAATAAACAATGTTAAACTTAAAATTTGTTAATGTTGTAGTGGAGGTGTGGGCACACGAGAAGCTTGGGTTCGGAGAGGAGTTTGTGGAAGGGGAAGGAAGGGAGATACGGGATTGAACGTGGGGCTAAAGGCAAGGGATGCCCTTCAAATTGGGTCATTGATATGTAACTTTCTTGTTCTTGTTTGGACATAGATTTATAAGCTTTAATTAGCCAGCTGGGTGCCCTTAATTAATTGGATTTTCCCATTTGCCACTAAATAGGCTCCGCATTCTTTTACTTGCTAGTTGCTTCCCATATATATTTCCTTTCCTTTATGTGTTGAGTTAAAAGCAACCACATTGCATGTGACTTGCCCATCACCCTTAAACCCCAGTTGTTGCTACTTTAAGAATCTTCTCCTAAGCCCTACCCCACTTCCTATGCTCCTACTGCATCTATATATTTTTCTGTTCTCATTGGTATTGAATGTCGAAAATGATCCGATTCCATTGATAAAGGGATTGAACGTTTTAATTTTGAGGGATGATATAAATTTTTTAAAAATAAAATAAGTAAAAATTGTTTTTAAAATATATAAATCACTTTCAATACATATTAATATTTTTTCAAAAATTAAAAAAAATAATAATAATTACTACTTGTTCTTCAGTGATTCATCACCGCCTATGAAATAGAGAAATATACAAGTAAAATAGAAAGAGATCTATTTTTATTAATTAATATCCTTTTTGCTCTCCTTGTATTACCTATATATTAATTTCCTTCAGTCCTCATAATGTATCATCTTGTGTTATAGTGTCAGCTACACCCTCCAACATCGATGTCTATTGTCTAACAAGTGTTTGTTAATATTACTCACTAACTCTTTAATTTGTTAGGTTCACTAAACAACAAAGACTATATTCGCTGCTAATTAATAATTACTGTTTCACATGTTTTGGTAGGAGTAGTCATACAACTCATAACTACTACAATTTATCTTTTTTTTTTTTGAAAAAGAAGCTAGGCATATTTCAAGTATATATATACTAATTATATCCAGTTCAAAATAAATAAATTAAAAAAAAATAAATTAAAGTTCGTTCTCAATATTATCTTTATTTCTTTTCTTTTTCTTTATTAGGTATAATAAGATTTTTATAAATTAATATCATTCAAACTTATAAATTTTATTAATTAAAAAAAATATTAATTAATTAAATATTAATTTAATTTATTAATTTAAATCAAATTTATAAAAATAATTATATAATAAAGATTATTAATTATATTATCACATCTTGCATGTGAATGGCTTATTAGAATGTCCAAGTTACTAGGCTAATCATGAATCATGAGCATAGGTAATAATTATTTTAATTATTTTTTTAAATAATTAAAGGTGATGACTGATGAGCTTTTTAATTTCAAAAACTATTGTCAACATACACAAAATGAATTTGAAAAGTCTTAAATATGTAAAGACATATTTTTCAAAATTATTGGATGAAGAAATGCATTATAAGAAGAATAAAGTTGGAGCTAAGAATCATTGACTTCTGGATATCCTTCACATGGAAAATAAAGAGAAAGAATTTGTATTCCTGTGAGGAATTGACAAGCTGATGATCATTATTTTCTTATAATACTTGTATATATTAATTATTATATTAACTATAGACAGGGAGACCTTCCAGCTGTGGGGGTATCTTCCACAATATTATTCACCCAACCTTTTCCACATCTTGACCAATTAAACTGAGATTTTTTTACAATAAATTTATGATTCTTATATTTCTTGATTAGTATCATTTATGTGATAACAACAATAATTTTATTTATTTATTATATTATTAATTAATTTTATTGATCTACTCAAATTAGGAAGCGTTCTACTGTGGTCATTGTTAATTAACAATTACCTAAATTGAGATATACAAGTTTCTTTTATTTATTTATTTAGCAAATGATCCTGACATTTATAATTTAGCATAACTAGACATATACAGTAACTCACTTAGCTGATAAAATTAAAAAAAAAAAAAACTTCTGGAGTTGTAATATATATATATATATATATGACCGCCTGGTGATTCGTTTTTTTTAATTTGAAATTTTTATTTCATTGTGTATTTTATTTTTTATTTTTTATTTTTTTTATATATCATATTATTTATAAAAAAAAACCTTAATTATTAAAATATTTTAAAAAAATATAATGTAATCTATAAAAAATATATATAAAAAATATATGAAAAAAAAATATGAATAACAATAAAATAAAAAATTCAAACTGCTTTTTCTCATTGTTGCTAAATTCGTTGACATTAATGTTAGTTGGCTAGGTTACTTTCCTTGGCTATTACTAATTACTTTGACTACTACCACTCTAATTTACTATTATAGTATTAATTTTGCTAGGATGGAAAATTTTATATTTGTGCAAGTATCCAGCTATACCAAGAAATTAAACTCAGACCATATGTAAGAAGAAATGTTAGAATTATACTTCTACCATTCAAAAAATGATAGAACTACTTTTATTTTCATAAAAATTAAAAAATTAGTTAATTTAATTAAAATAATAATTTTTATTTAATATTTTTTATAAATATTTTTTTACTTTTATTAATAAATAATTATCTTGAAAATAACTATTATTTATTAATTATCAAAACCAATAAAACTTTATTATTCTAATAAAAAGAACAACGCTAATAAAATTTTATTATTGACTAACATGTTAATAAATCAATCTATCATTATTAAACAAGGAATATAAAAAAAAAATACATGCATGCATTGATAATAGTCCAACAAAATTAATTAATATTTTGTTAATAAAAATATGACGTATTAATGATGAAATATATTAAATAAGTATATGTTAGCAAATTAATAAATTAATTACTTTTTAAAAGAAGAAAGTGATTTATAATTTATAATGGATGAAAAAAATGTGAGTTTATATTTTTCAGAAGGATGTAATAATAGAATGTGAAATTAGTATACAGTAAAATCTCTATAAATTAATATTGTTGTGACTTATCAATTTTATTAATTAAAAAAGATATTAATTAATTGATAAATTAATAATTTATTAATTTAAAGAGATTATATACAATTCAATAAATATATATTTAATTAACTAAAAACTCATTATGTTTTACTAATTTTATAATCAGTTAAATATAAATTAAATAAAAAAATATATAATCAATTAAATATGAATTAATTGGAATGAAATAAAAAATTATGTGAACAATTATATATAAATTAAATAAATTAAAAAAATATGTTATAAATTGAATATGAATTAAATGAAGTGAAAAAAATAGGTAAATATAATTATTTAGATTTTAAATAATTTTTATAAGTTTTATTTTTTATAAAATACATATTAATCAATATTAATATTGATAAATTATTAATTTATAATATGAATGAAATCATATAATTACATAATGATTTAAAAAATATATATATTATTATATTAATTTATCAAAATTATTAATTTAATTTATTACTAAAATCAAAATAATAAAAAATATTAATTTATTGAATATTAATTTTTAAAAATATTACTATATATTATTAGTGGCTTTGAAATTGCAAAAATAATTTAACTGCCACAATAGCGACTGCTACAATAGACTTTGAGAAAATAAATATAGACGGATTATGCTAATTATATATAATTTAATATTTACATACTCAGCTCATTCATTCATTAATTTGGAAGTCAATTTTTACTGCTTAATTAATTACCATATGGGATTGTATAATGTAATTAATTAATATGGTTATTAATTTAGTGAAATAAAAACAATTGAGTTAAAAGAAAGTTAAGATGAGCTTTCAACTTAGGTCTTAAATTTCCTTTGTTGACGTGGACAGGGAAATGAAATGACGTGTGAGCGTTGGCTTTTTAGGCTTTTAATGTCAGTGGGATTAGGTATTTTTCTATCTGTTTTATTGGGACCCATCTCTTATTCTTATTCTTAACCACCGTCAGATAGGCCGTGCCGTCAACTTAGTTGACCTTAAGACGACGTTCCTGATTCTCACGTGGACTTACCGTACTCAATCAAATCCCCTTCCCCTCTCTCTCAGAAAATAGCAAATCTTTCCACTCCGTCATCTTTTACCCAATAGCGCCGTGACATACCTCAACCGTGATGTAATTTATCCCGCGAAAATAACGGCTAGTCTTCTTTGTGTATTGTTTTAGTAATTCCCATCTTTTATCCATTTTTCTATTAAATACTTTTTCTATGCATTATATTATTTAAAAATAATATTAACTGTTAAAATATTTAAAAAAATAAAAAAAAATTAACTCTTAAAATATTTTAAAAAAAATTACATTAAATATATATATTAATTCAATGACATAAAAATATATACCGTAAAAAAAATTAATATTTTTTTACTAGATAAAAAAATTATATTAATTAATATATTTAATCAATCTTTAATTGGATATTGGATATATGAGATAAATTTTTACATTCAGTATAATCAATATTTTTTTTTTGAAAAAAATATAACGTAATATATAAAAAAACAGAGATAAAAAATAAAACACGTAATAAAAAAAAATATCCAGAAGATCTAAATTATAAAAAAATGTTACGTAATATATAAAAAAATAGAGATAAAAAACAAAATACGTAATAAAAAAAAATCCAAAAGATCTACATTGTATTTTGGACCCACCTTAACTTATATTTGATTCACAATATATATGTAAATTATAACTCTCTCATTGAAAATCCTTTACAACTACTTCTTCTCCTTTTACCCATGGAAAAAAAAGCCCGGGAATTGACATTCTTGCACTCCGTCGGCGACTTTCTCCAGCAGAATCTGGATCAGTTTACCCACAACTCAATCGATCGCAGCAAGCCTACTATGATCAAAGAAGTGGATTTCTTCTCAACCGATAAATTGATGCGGGATGAAGAAATTAAGGATGGATCATCAATATCATCAGCAACAGCTTTTCTTGATTCCAGGGTTAACGTAAGTTTTTCAAGATTATCCATCCCTTTTCTAAACTCCCACTAATTTCATGCTTCTGGTAAAATGTAATTTGACTTGGTTAATTTGTTTCAGACTGGACTAAATCTCTTGACTTCGAGCTCTGGAATCTCCGAAACACAAAACGGAAATAAATCCAATAATGAAGCAAGCTTCCGTATGCTTTTTTTTATTAATTACATATAGTTTTGGATCTTGTCTAATTAATTAATCAATTTTGCAGCTGAAGAAATTAGAAGCAGAATTGGAAAGACTTCACGATGAGAATAAGAAGCTGAGAAACATGTTAGATCAAATTACCAGAAGTTATAAGGACCTGCAAGCTCAATTACTGATAGCAATGCAAAAACAAGCACATGGGAATCAAGGAGAGCAGGTGAATGATAATTTATTGAATTATTATTATTATCTAGATTAATAAAGAAATCGATGACGTGCTTCACTAAGATTGGAAACTGTGCTTTCTTGATCCAGTATCCGCCTTTTTCAATATCTTTTTGCCCTATTTAGTTCTAAAATACAACCTAGAGAAAGGAGAAAGTTTCAAATTACTATCTTAATCAAATAAATTATTTCATCACTCGTATTGATTTAGGCATATTATATATCTTTTTACTCAATTACGCTTGTTTGTTTAGGATCATGTGTCCTCCATGCATGCTAAACCTTAAGTATTAATTATCAAGAGCAAATTTGTGATAAATAAGATTGATATAATTTTGATATGCAACAGAAAGCTGGGGAGCTAAATGGAATTTCATGTCCCATTGCGTCAGCCCAACAGTTGATAGATCCAAGCCCATCTGCCGCATTAGATGTCAACGATCCTTCAGTATCTGACGATAAGCTACAAGATGATCATGTATCAGTTTCTCCAACAAATACTAATACTGAAGCTATGTCTCAGATTAATATTCCAGGAAACAAACAAATATCTACTGCGGAGGATGGTCTTGATCAGACTTCCCAGAGTTGGGGATCTCCAAAAAGTGCCAGATTATTAGGACAAGAAAAGTCTGAGGACCAAGTCACTTCTGATATCCCTTTCAGGAAGGCTAGAGTTTCTGTGCGAGCAAGATCAGAAGCTCCTTTGGTGAGCATTTCATCCATAATGATTATACAAAACTTTTTTTTTGGTTAGTTGACTCTGATCTAGGGTCCGAATTTGCAGTCTCTCAGATCTGAAACGGCTGGTACCATCGAGTTAATTAAATCTCATTGGTATTATATACAGCAATATATCCTGAGCATTATTTTTTTTGAAAATTTAAGTTAAATATATGGATTTTCTTATTAGATCACTGATGGATGCCAATGGAGGAAATATGGTCAAAAGATGGCCAAAGGCAACCCTTGTCCACGTGCTTACTACCGTTGTACCATGGCTGTTGGATGCCCAGTTCGTAAGCAGGTATATATAACCATCAAATTCCAATCACAATCAAATCTTTATGTCTTATTAACGTTAAATCTCTCTCTCTCTCTCTCTCCAATGTTAAAATGAAATAATAAAATTTTAAAATATCTATTATGATTAGTTTGGTTTATAAAAAGATAGTTACACTAAAAGTAATTCAGAATTTTCCTTCTTTTAATACAGTTTTTGAATAGAACGACTCTACCAGTCCAGATTTGAACTCTTAAGATGTCAGTATTCAATCATTGAATCTCTTGCTTGTGTTGTTTGAATAGGTACAAAGATGCGCAGAGGACAAGACCATTCTAATTACAACATATGAAGGAAATCACAACCACCCACTTCCACCAGCAGCTACAGCTATGGCTAACACTACATCAGCCGCCGCGGCCATGCTTCTTTCAGGTTCAACAATGTGCAAAGAAGGCCTGCCCTGGAATAATAGCTACTTTCCTTCTTTGCCCTACGCATCCACAGTGGCTACTCTATCCACTTCTGCACCATTTCCTACTATCACTCTCGACTTGACACAAAACCCTGCAAATTCTATACCTTTCTTTCGTCCCCCTCCGACAACCACATTTCCTCTTCCTTTGCATGGCTGTCCACAACTGCAAGGTCACCCTATGTATGTCCCACCAAATCAGTTACCGGCAGCTGCAATTCCATCAGTGCAATTAGGGCAACGACATGCTTCAATGGTTGAGACTGTCACCGCTGCCATTGCTTCTGACCCAAATTTTACGGCAGCCTTGGCAGCAGCCATCTCTACAATTATCGGCACTCAAAGAAGCAATGATGGAACCAGCAGCAACACCAGTGCTCCAAATGGGCCACCAGGAATGCCTGGATCACCACAACTTCCTCAATCTTGCACCACTTTCTCCACCAATTAGGGTTAACTAATTATCTTAGTTTGGAGCAGGCATACATGGAGATAAATTTTGGCATAATTAAGCTACAAACTAATAAAAAGAAATAATTATAATTTCTATTTAGATGATAACACTTATACTGTTTAATCCATATATATTTGTTGTCAAATGCAGGTGATTTTTTATTACTTAATTAGTAATGCTAAGCTTTTGAAAGCTTAGAGTGGAGTGTAAGAATGAAATGGTGTAAAATAGTATTTGGTAAAGGAACATTAATATAGACATACATATACATTATGTAAACTATTAATTAATAAAGTTTAATGAGGAGATACATGATCAATTTTATCCAAATTTGTGGTACAATTTTTTTTCATCTATTTTATGGAACTATAGAAGGATGACAGTATGTTGGAAATTATTATTTATTATTTTTAGGTTTTTAGAAGCATTAAATTTTAAAATCGAAGAGAAATTTTGCATAGAAATATATTGTTATATGTTATAAATGTACTTGTCCCCTAGGTAAATTATAAGGCATTTAATAAAATACCAAATTAATTAAACTTTATTAATTTTACAATGTACTTCATCTTATGATATACTGAAAAGTAAAGTAGTCAACTTGTTAGTGAGTGATGACAAAAGTATATATTCAACAAGGGTTCCCCCCATATCCTGCTATACTTCGTTTAAATCTTAAGATCTGCTTCTATTTGTTAAACTTTTTTGTACTCATTCTCTCAGAATGATAAAATTTAATGAATGAATGATGACATTAGCGTTTTTAAATAACAAGAGTAAAAGATAAGAATATAAAGAGATAAAAAAAAAAAAAACCTCTTATAAATCACTATTCACACATATAAAAACAAAATCCCGTTCTCGCTTTGGGTTTCTTTATTAATAATAGGCTAACAATTTAGGAAATTAATAAGCAGTAACACTTTGAACATTGACAGAGGAAGGGAGATAGGGAAAGCCATGGCCTCTCTTAAAATATGAGTTTTTTTTTTTTTATTATGTAATTTTATAAAAAAATTATCATATATTAAATATAACCCTTTTATTTTAAGTGAAAAACTTCATATAAATATATAAAATTATTTAATTATATTTAAAACTTTAATATAAATTATGATATAAAAAATTTAACTCTCTATTAAAAAATTTGTGGTTATGTGACTATCTATGTAATTTGTATTCTTTTTCTTCCTTTTCTTTTCTTTTGCCTCTTTTTTTTTTTTTTAAATGATTTGGACTATTCTGTGCAATAAATCCATTTGTACTATAATTTCATATTAGACTTTCTAAACTAAAACTATTCTCGCAGACATGGGCTTTAGTTGGGCTCTAAGATTTGGGATAAAGTTAAGAGGATAACTGATCTGCCTATTCACTTTTTTTACTGGACCATCTATTTCACCTGGACCGTTGACATTGGGTCCCAAAAACAAAAAGTTCCACATATGTCCTCAGAATATCCAGTCCAACATGCATCACAGATGAGCAAAGGCTAGCGGCTCAGGCAAGGTGTGTGAAACTGCAAGTCATTATACTGGGCCCCGAAGATTTGTACGAGTTAAACTAAGAACCGTCAAATTATATTAGATCTGAAAGTCGCCGTTCAAATTTCAAAACCCATTTCAATACTCGACCGTTATTCCAGTGAAGTTCAAGAATAGAGAGAGCAAACAAACAAACAACAAAGCTTAGAACCTTCAACTCTCAGTGGCTAATTTTTTATTCTCAAATCCTATGGATTGTTAAATTATACACCCAGAAATCTCTATTCTTAGTTTGGATCCAAAAGCTGCTACCAAATCCACACACCTCGAAAGTTCTTAACAAAGAAAACCATGAGGCGCCATGGCTGGCAACGCCCTCTCCACCCTTTACAGGTACACCCACATTTAGTCTGCTCGAATTAAGTTTAATAGATCATCTTTTTTAAGAATTTGTTACATTTCCATCTCTGTTTATTAGTGAAAATGCTGTTGCAACATTTTTGACGGGGAAAACGCAAACTTGTCAAACTGTTCCTGCTGAAGTGTTAATTATTTTCTTTAAAAAAATTCATGCATAGGAAGTCTCTTCTTTTATTGCAATTGCCTTTCGAGTTAACCAGAAAGCTAGTTTTTTCTCTTTGTTTATTGAATTTTTTGTGTTCATAACTGAAATTGATTGACATCCATAAATACCCATATGCTGAAATCATGAATTCTGCATTGCAGATAGTGGGTATGGCAGTTTACAGTTTCCTTCTTGTTGCCTTTTATACATTTCTTGGGCTCTTCCTTGGGAACAGAATTGCAGAAATTACAGTCAACACAGTCTTTTCGTTCGTGGTAATGTATCAAACCAGCTGAAATTTGTCCTTTCTTTTTATCAATTTAACATAAAACTGACTGAAATTCATTGCTCTGTTTTTCAGGCAATTTCAGTTATGTTTTTATTTGTTAGGTGTACTGCCATCGACCCAACCGATAAAACCAGCATTAGAAAGAAGAAACGAGCTAAATCTAATAAGTTCAATTATGGGTTTATCTTGGGTCAAATTGTCGCGAGGTTTTTTAGAAGGCTGGAGAGGAAGATCCTCAGGACTTTTATAAGGAGAAAGTACCTGGATCCATTGAAGACTAATGCTCAAATGGAGCCGTTGCTTCCATTTCCCCTTGTCCTAAAGGATGATTCTATTGCACCTGATCTTAAAGACGATGACATCTCTTATTGCTCGCTATGTGATTTTGAGGTTAGACGTACCAAAATCGTAGTTTAAAGATTTTCAATTGAAAGATAATTAGAGAGAAATGTGTAGAAAATTATACTGAGTGCAATAAGATTCGCTCAGGTTAAGAAGCACAGCAAGCACTGTAGAACCTGCAACCGCTGCGTTGAAGGGTTTGACCACCATTGCAGGGTAAGAACTAAGAAGCTGGACCTTTTTTTTTTTCCCCCTTCAATCTAATGTTGGTTGTCTACTGCCTTTATTTCTCATAACTTTTCTTCCTGAAAATTGCCAACAAACATAAACCAAACTTGTTTGTTTTGTGGTCCAGTGGTTGAACAATTGTGTTGGCAAAAGGAACTACACAACATTCTTTCTTCTAATGATATTTGTCTTGTTAATGGTCAGTAGCTTTATTTCTTCCAGCTCTTAAGAGTCCAAATAATAAAGGAATTTCAATTCTCAGTTTTTTCTTTATCTACTTATTTTCTCCATCAATAATTGTTATTGGTACAGTTAATCATAGAAGGAGGGACTGCAATTGCTATATTCATCAGGTGCTTTGCAGATAAGAAAGGTATAGAGAGAGAACTGCAGAGGAAGCTATATGTAGAGTTCCCAAGAGGGGTTCTTTCCACAATATCGGTAAAAGATAGTTAATTTAAATTCTATTCTATTTAGAAACAATTATATGTTGATAATTATTTCAATATGACAAAATGCTACAGGTTTTGTTGGCTCTAATGACAGCTTATAGTTCAGCTGCTATGGGACAACTTTTCTTCTTTCATGTTCTTCTCATACGCAAGGTAATTATTACGACGGTTCCCTTTTATTGATAATAATAATGGACGAAAAGGAAGGACTTAGATGGCTAAGAAACAACACAAGTATATTAGAAATCAATTCTGAATTTTGTACGTCTTATTGGCCTGAAGTTTGCAGTTTCACCGTTAGATTACTAGTCCAGTAGTCGATTGCATTTCTCATAGTATAGAAGGTCTAGATTCAAACCCTAACTCGCCCCTTTAAACATTTCTTATATGTCAAAAAAAATAAAAATCTAATAATTTGTTCCGCAGGGAATGAGAACATATGACTATATCCTGGCAATGAAAGAGGAGAAAGAATCAATGGAACTAGATCCACTTGATGATTCAGACTTCTCTTCAGACTCTGACTTTGACTCACCTGAAAAGTCAACATTTGTTTCGCGGTTCATATGCAAAGGACACAAAAAAAATCAGGTATCTATTATATGAACAATCTTATACCAATTACGTGATTTAAAAAGAGAAATGAGCAGATTAATCACAATGAATGGTTCATTTATATTCAGAACCCAACAAGGCTTTCCATTAGGATTGATGGTGATCCTGCGCCTTCCACCTTAAACAAGAAGCAAGGCTTCTATGTAAGTATCAATCCATGGAAACTGATAAAGTTGAGCAGAGAGAAAGCTCTGCTAGCAGCTGAAAAGGCCAGAGAAAGGCTCAGAAAACAAAACCCATTAGTGCAACAAGATTCATTGAAGCCACTACCCTTGGAGACAAAATGCGGACCTCTGATGAACCCAGACAAGAATATGACTAGTTTGGGATCAGGATCAACACCTCTCATTTCCAAAGGGAGGACTCCAGGATCACCAGGAAGGTTTTCGAGTCCAAGAAGGCGATTTTCAGGCTCTCCAGCTATGTTTTCTGGCATTGTTCCATCGCCTAAACAGAAGTACAAAAGTAGTTTTGACTTGAAGTTGACAGAGGTATCCAAGGAGCTTGAAACCTACATTTCAAGGCAGGTTTTATGTTCTGTTATAAAGAAAGATGTATGTGAGGCATCTCCTATATAAATATTATGCTTCAGATTTTCAATTCTCAACCTTTGAGAAAAATTCATTAATTGATTTGTGAGTATTCTAGCCAAGTTTCTAGAAACTCGCATAAATTACCAGTCATTCAATTCAAATTCCATTTGCGCTGCAAACTAGATCAATATTTTACATGTGTCACCAGGTAGTCCTCATTGTGGGGATGAGAAATCGGTGTTAGTTTTTGTATCATGTACCTGGATGTCATGGAACCTGGAAATATTTTGGCTGTATTTTGGAGGAAACTAGATACACAAGGGTACCGAAAAGAAAGCAATGCTGTTTTTCTCAGCATGATACTACGGTCACGGTTGGTCCCATCTCTTAATCTGTCCCTGTAATAATGCAGTCAATAAGATGATAAAATGCATTATATTGCTGGAAGTGAAATTCATTTGAGCAAATTTCTTATGCCTGGAAGGCAACTTTCCAGGAAATAGGCAAAACCATTCCTCATTCGTCGTGGGTTCACAAGAAAGTGGAATTGGATCAAATTGAAAAAAGAACCAAAGAATCTTTAAGAAGATATAAATTAAACAAATAAGAGAGAGAGAGTTCTGAAGATATAAACACATTCTATTTTCACTTTCTGATAAATCACTCAATTATTTGTTACTGCACACGAAGTTACAGGAAAAAATCATCTCTCAATACTCTCACAAGTCAACAACAATAAATCAGCAACACTGCAATGTCAGGCAATCATTTTTTTCTCCATGGCAATGAGCAGTTGTGTTGAGAAATGACAAGAATCAAAATTTGAACTAAAATTGACCATTCAAGATCGAAGGTGAGTCGACCGCACAACAAATACTAAGCTTCCATAAATTTACCAAGATAGCAACCAAGTACCGCTGTTTTGATTAATTGAATTCAGCAAATGACTTGATAGATGGTAACAATCAGAGTAATGATCAGGGTAGATACCCTCCCTGAGATGTTCACAAGTTTCTGGGGAAACTGAATCAGAATATCCTTGGATAAATGAACAGTTCCAGGGAGATTTGGATGTTACATTGAGGGTTATGTTCAATAGGCAGATGTCAAGAAAAGTGTCTGCTTCTATACCATCTAGAATGCCTGCATAATTGATGTTTTCTCCGCTGACATCTTCAATGGTTACACGTTCTACAATTGGAAGAGCTTCTGGATCAAAATGCTCATCTGGGTGTTCCCCATAATGACCAGTGAACCTTATAGCTATATTCACATCGGTCAAGGTTAGATTTGATACATGGATATTTCTCACATAGCCACCCCTTCCTGGAGACGTCTTTATCCTAATACCTGTATTTGAGTTGTAAAATTGGAGATTTTCTGCATGGACTTCTGATACACCTCCAGACATCTCACTTCCAATTGCAATCCCTGCACTATTTCGAGTTTGTCCAACAAGTCGGCGAATAGTAATGTTTCTGCAAGGCCGACCATAAGATATGCCATACTCATCCCACCCGCTTTTGATGGCAATTAAATCATCACCAGTGCTAATGTAACAGTCCTCAATGCAAACATCATCTGATGAATCTGAATGCATTTAAATGTATAGGTAAGACCCCTAAGAAAGTATTCGGAGCTAGTAATTGAAAATGGCTCAAAAATGCAGTGTTGAAATTGCTGTTGCTGAACAAATATTTCATGGCCCAAGCAAGGGATTGTGGGTTCCATTACTACGGCTAGAGAATATCTGAACTTAATAAGCTATTATAATAATTAATTAATTAAATAATTAATTAATTTGAACTACCACAGGAAGAATTATTAATTAATTATTTTCCTACATAATTTGCATTTCAAACCACAGTATCTGTCATTCATAATTACAAATGAAAAGATTCCAGCCTAGCAAAGAAAAATCTTACCTGGATCAATCCCATCTGTGTTCGGTGAATCAAGAGGAGCACGGATTGTAACATTTTGGACAATAACTTGGCTGTTCATCCAGAAAAACAATCTCAACTCTCCCCCTAATTCATGAAAGTTTCACTTTTGCACAGTTCTATATGGTACTGTAAAAACTTCAAGTCTAACAGAAAAGGAAGAGAAATGCATTACAGTCCATTTGGAGAGACAAACCTGCAGTAAACAGGGTGGATTGTCCAAAATGGCGAATTTATGAAGGTCAGATTTGAGATGACTATCCCAGACGAGTTCATTAACTCAACCAGATGGGGCCGGGTATAGTTCAAGGTTTCAGTTTTGAACCAATTCCACCAGATGCTGCCTTGACCATCAATAGTTCCATTATCACCTGCATTGAGGAACAAATGATGTTAAGGAAGCAAACAAAATAAACATGGAAACTAATCATTCATTGACATCACCCACCTGTTATAACAACATCTGTCAAATTGCGACCATAAATGAGGCTTCGATGCCTCCTACCAGGCAATTCCCTCCCTCGGCCATATGATGGTAGAGGATCAACAATTGGCCAATCATCAGATTTCTGGAATTTGCAGGTCAAGTTTTCTTTTAATAATATGAGCCAAAATATCACAACTATGGCCCCAGAATCACAAGAGATAGCACTGTCCAATTGGACTAGGGGCTCAACTTGCACAAGTGGATAGCAATGAGGCACCGATAATCACAGATTCGCTGTCATTCTTGCATTAATTAGCATATCAACTCCATGAAGTACTAATTTACTTAAATTTACATGTCTTATTATAACATTAATTTTCAGATCCCTCAAAAACTTCCTAGCTTAGATCAACTGCAAACAGGCCAAATTCAGAGTATAGAATGCAGAAAGCTTGCAATAAGTGTAGCCCATTAGATATGCATATATTCTTTGGCATGAAAGTGAGAACTTACCATTGATCCAAGAATTACTGCATCCTTATCTAACCACAATGTCAGATGACTTATGAGATCAAAGCTGCCTGTCAACCACCGGCCAGCTGGGACGAAGAGCTTGGCACCACCTTTATCAGCGAAGGAATTGAGGTAGAAAATAGCATTCTGAAATGCCTTAGTGTTAAGAGTTACCCCATCCCCAACTGCTCCAAATTCAGTAATGGTGACACTGTGAGGACGAATATCTGCAGAATGAGCTGGTTCGCAATGTGAACTGCCCCTGATAAGCCATGGAACATCACTGAACAGTGCAAGAACCAGAAGCACATTCACTAGCTGAAAGGAAAAAGGGGGAAAAATCACAACGGACTAATAGAAAGAAAAATGAGATCTGTGCAAGGGGTTTCACTCCTTTTCATTTTCCCCCTTTTCCATATTAAATGTTTTGAGCAATAACAACTATTTATATACTATACATATGGAGATATTGTGATATATTAAATGTTTTGAGCAATAACAACTACTTATATGCTATACATATTGAGAAATTGTGATAACCTTCATCATCCAACAATTTCAGAAGATAGATAAGGAAATAGAATAAAGAGAAAAGCCAGCGAAGAAAACAACAATATAAAATCAAAATAAGAATAAGTAAAAGCAAGAGCTTTATAACACGATTCAAATGTAATAGCTCAAAGACTTGATTACATATACCACATCGATGGGCAAAAAATACAACCAGTTGAGCTACACTTTGTCAAAGAGGTAGAAATCAGTTCAGAATTTTTGTCCAATCAGATACCAATGAATTTCTTTTTTTTTTTTTTACATTTAGGTTTCGTAATCTGTGGCTGAATTTAGTTATTGAGGAGCTCTGCTATAAATTTTCTTGTAATCGAAAATGTGGAAACAGAACAAGAAGAGAGAAAACTATAACTTACAGTAAAAGATCTCCTCATGTGATTGAAATCTGTTGTTTCTCTTTAGAGCCCAAGCACCAAAAGAAAGCAGCTTAATTTTCACCTTCCTTGCCAGATAACAATACCCACCAAGAAGTTCCCACAAAATAAGAAAGGAAAGGAAAAGAAGTTGATAAAAATGGGGCAGGGATCTTGATCGCCAAGATCTCCCCTTAAGCAATATTGCAAGTAAGTGTAATGTGTGTGCCTGTGAGTGTAATTACAGATTAGTTATTGAGAGAAACCACCAACACCACCCAAAGAAGAAAAATCATTGACAGTGACCGTTGCTGCCAGCCAAAAATCAAGCAGTAGGTCCCCCTTGTTCCTTCACCTGCTCTTCCATTTCTCTCTCTTTCCCCTGTTTCTTCTTCAAGATTTTACACTCCCACCCCAAAAGGGGAATAGAAGAAGCAAAACACTATATGAAACCCAATGACTGTATTTTAAGATCTAACAGTCGCACTGGGTTTCTCCTAAAGAGATAAACACAGAGAGATTATTAGATAAAGATCAGGACTTTGCAATTTTGCATGGGATAAGCTTCTCTCTCGTCTCCTTAACCATTTCAACATTTCTGTTAAACCTTTTGTAAACTCCGTCTAAGAATTGGACTTGTATATATAAAATAAAAAAAATTTGACAGTGAACTTAAAAATAAAAAATAAAAAAATTAAGAGCAAGTGATTAATGAAATAATTTAATTTGTGTGGAGTTTTTGATGTTATTAATTATATTTTTCTCTTTCCTTATATAGTTGGTGCCTTGGTGGATTTTAATGGAAGAAATTATTATATACGCTAAATAATATTGAAGAGAGAGACCTTCCTTTTAACATTATATAATTGTATATGCATTTATCTTTTCCTTAAAGTGTCTCTTTTTTCTGTTTATGTTTTTAGTGTGTAATTGTGGTGATAGCAGAAGGGAGAGTTTGGACAAAAACTAGCCTATGAAAAACAGCTGTATTGCGATAGTGAATCCAAAAAAATTCAATTATCATATAAAAGGTGAATTTTTATTTTATTGAATGAATTTTTTTATTATTAGGATTATAAAATAATTTTAACATATAATTTCACATTTTAAAAAAATAATTAAAGTATACAAATATAAATAATAATAAATGTACATACTACGGACATAATAGAATTAAGTTTGAAATTACTCATTAATACTTAAAAGAAAAAATAATTAAAATATTATATATTATAATAATTTTAATTTCAATATAATAAATAATTTACAATGAAAATTTATACGAATTAATTAATAGTTTAAATTTTTTATCTCATTTGATATCTTATTTTTTAGTTCATATATTTTTTTATGCGTCAAATTATTTATAAAAATATTAATTATTAAAATATTTTAAAAAAAATAATATGACGTATATAAAACTTAATATGATTTATTAAATGAATAAAAAATTCGGATTAATTTGTTAGCCTCCATTATTCAATGCTGATTAGTCTCTTGATTGTGATACATAGGCTTTTATGATTTATTTTTTTATTAATTTTTTACTTCGGCACGATAGTGCTGGTTAAATTTATTGTAACATTTTCATTTAGAATGATATATGCATATATGTTAAAAAAATATTATTTATTAAATTAAAAAAATAAAGTTAATATAATATCAATTATAATAATTAAAAAAAAATAGGGAAAACCCATTGTTTGTGAACGGAAAGCGAGGTGCTTTGGGTTACTGATGAGTCGTTTTTGTTTTGAAAAAATGGTTAAAGGTTTAGTTTCTTTAATTGGCAGACCAGAAATGGGTTTGACCTTGACCGACTCCTCTTCAGCCACTATTCAACAAAGCTATTATAATAATTAATTAAATAAATAATAAGCGGTTAAAAAGTTTAAAAATTCTGAATCTGTTGGCTTTTCTAATTCAAGGTTGGATCTGTGAACTGAGGACAAAATATTTTAATTGAGGGAGCGAAAATTTATACTAAATTTATAGTAGCATAAACGTTTTAATTTTTTTAGTACATTTTAATTTAATTGTCTCTTTTTTAATTTAAATTTTATTTATTAAAAAATTATGTGAAAATATAATATAAAAATGTAATAAATTAGAGATAAAATCAAAATTAATTAAAATATATAAAATATGAAAAAATTGATGAAAGTGAAGTGATATTAAAATAATAAATGAATTAAAAAAATTTAAATGAAAAAAATTTATAAATAATTATGTATATTACAATTAAGATGTTTTTGTGGATGGAGGAAGAAGCATTAATTTTTGATAAAATTATATATAAATATAAAAATTTAATTATAAAAAATTTCAAAGTTAAAGATAAAAATAAAAGTTTAGGAAATAAATATGTAAGTATTTTACGGGATGCAAGATTTCTCAAGTCAATGAAATGCATTATTATAAATTAAGAAGTATATGTGAGATAAAATTTTTGAAATCATTTATTAGTGAGACATATCATTATATAAGATTTTTACACGTCATAAAATTTCTTAAATCATCTATTAACGAGATATATTATTATATAAAATCTCTACGCGAGACATAATTTTACAAATTTTCTATAGATAAAATATATTATTATTATCTAAAATTCATATCAATGAGCGAGACATATTATTTTAATACTTTTATGGATAGATAATTTTAAAACTCTTTGGAATCAATAAATCCACATATCATAATATTGAAAACTTGAAATTGTTGAAATCTATAAGTACATGTACCGTGACATCAAAGATTTGAAGCTATTGAAAACCATAAGACTATAACACAAAGTGGCAATATCATTTACATTTCTATATGTAAGCCTCAGTATGGCTAAATCATCTATTAACGAGATATATTATTATATAAAATCTCTACGCGAGACATAATTTCGTAAATCTTCTATCGACAAGATATATTATTATTATCTAAAATTCATATCAATGAGCGAGAAATATTATTTAAATACCTTTATGGATAAATAATCTTGAAACTCTTTGGAATCAATAAATGCACATATCATGATATTGAAAACTTGAAACTGTTAAAATCTATAAGTACATGTACCGTGACATCAAAGATTTGAAGCCACTGGAAACCATAAGACTATAACACAAAGTGGCAATATCATTTACATTTCTATATATAAGCCTCAGTATGGCCCACCCTTTAATACCGAGGTCCTTAGTTCGTCTTTCTATTTAGGCATCCAATTACCTCCACGTCAAGTTTTTTAATTTGCCTTTCTTTTCAGGCTCTCAACTATCTTCTTATTGAGCTCCTCAAAACTCACCTCTTTCTTTAAGCACTCAATTGTCTTCATATTGCGCTCTTTAACATTGACATCTCTCTTCAAGCGACCAATTGTCTCTGTATTGAGCTCCTCAGCTCACTTTTTTATTTAGACATCTAACTACCTCTGTATCGAGCTTGCCTCTCTATTCAGGCACCTAGCTACCTCCATGTAGCTCATCATCTCGCCTCTCTATTAAAAGGCATTCAAATGCCTCCATATCAAGCTCCTCAATGCTTGCCTTTATATCAAGTGCTCAGTTGTTTTCATATTGAGCTCCTCAACTCAACTCTATCTTCATGGATCTAGCTGCCTTCATATTGAATTTACCAATTTGCCTTTGTGTTTAGACATTTAGCTATCTTTATAGTAAGCTCACTAGATACCTTGAGTTTGACTCATTTATCTATAATATGGATAAATCTTATTATAAGGAGATAATCTTTCTACTCATTTAGCTCGCTTTTTTGTATGTTTAAAATAGATTAGGAATTAAGGAGTGAGAGTCTCTTGATAAAGACTAAAATTGCCATCTAATAATTTGGGGACACATGTCCATATTATTTTTCATTTTTCCTTTATATAAAGATAAAAAAGAAATAAAGGAGCTCTAGATTTCTTACTCAAAATTATCTCTCCATACTCTTTTTATTTTTTTATTTACTATTCCTATTGATTTAGATATCAAAAATTTTCATTGAATTAACTCCCAAAAACTTTTAATCCTATCATTTTTATTTTTTCTACATACTTTTATTATTATTTTTATATTATAAATTCTATATCAATGAAATTAAATAATTTCTACCTCATTAATCGGTTTCCCATGAGATTCGAGCAACTAAAAGCTCCCATATTATGTTTGGCAAAATTTTAACATTATTGATTTTTAATAGATTAATTTTGGGGTCATGTTTGAATTTTATATCAACTTCACTCCCAATTTTGAAAAACAAAATCTTAATAATCCACTATACATGTATATATTCATTATTGAAAAGAATAAAATTTTGAGAGAAAAATAAATATAACCATTAAACTGAGAAGTCGACATTGAATATAATAAATTATATTATAATTATAAATAAATAAAACTCAAAGGTTTTGCATTCCACTCGAGTACTATTATTTCATCTCTTCATGTTAAATTAATAAGGAACAAATAGATGGATTATTCTTTATGAAACTCCAAACAAAAATATAAAAGACTAAATTAAAAAAAGGAAAAAATTGGAAAAGAAGAGACAATTCATCACTACAACGGACATGAATTAATAACAGGATTAAAACCTTAAACCAGACAACAGCAGAGGGAATGTGTAAAGAAGAACGAAAGTATTCATTGCTTTTTACACAATTACCATAATGCCCCTAAAGTTGGTTGTACTTCTTCTCCTTCTTCAAGCAATTTATAAAGTTTTGAACAACTCTTCAAGGGGCATAAATGGAACAAGAATAAATAACAAAATAACCCATTAGGAAAATTTGTCCAGAAAGAAGGGGACAAAGTCATAGGCAGTCCAAACAGAAATACAAATACAGAACCAGAGAAAGTCTAAAAAATCTGTGGAATTATTAAAATTAAAAAGAAAATAAAAAGAAGGTTAAGGTTTCCAAAGTAGGGTATCCAATGTCCCATTAACCAAACACAACTAGTAATGAGATTGTCCCAAAAAACATTCATTACATGGTATTGGTCCGCATGCATCAACTTATCAAACTTTATTTTGTAGACCAATATTCATTTATTTATTAGCTCCAATTAATGTTTTTTTTTTCTTTAGCTCTTTATTGTCTTTCCCAGATCTGCATAATCTCATTTGTCTCATAAAGAAGAAATCAGATTTTTATTTCTCTTAAATTTTATTTTCCCGTATTATTCTTACGATTTTTCTAACAGGTATTCTTAAAACACTCATTAAAAGTAATTATTTCAGATAAAATATAATTAAAAAAATTATATTAAAAAAATATAAATAAATTAATATAAAAATTAATTATATATAAAAAAAATTTGATAAAATTATATTTTGTTATAATCACTATTATTTAAAATAATATATTATAATCTCTATTATTTTATTTTTATATTTATTTATTTAATATTATCTGAATTTTTAATTCAAAAAAACATTATTCTTAAAGTCAAAAAAATTATCATAACTAATGTCTGAGGTGTTGGTGTCAATAGAAGGAAATTTTTTTATCTGAGACATGTAGGTAAGCTGTCCTAATAGACTTATTTCAACCTCTCAGAATTTAACATGCAATTATTTCAACGCGTGTCCTTAATGGTTATTTATAAAATATAATTATAAAATAATTATTTTAAATAAATATAAATTAATTAATATAAAAATAAATTAAATAAAAAAATAGAGATTTTAATAAAATTATATTCATTATTATCCTAATAATAAATCAAAATCAAATTTTTTATTTCTTAACTAATATTTTTAGAATACACAGTAGAAAAACCGATTAAACATATACTTCTTAATAAATTATCCTCACTATTTGAACAAGGTGTACAAAACAGTATAATAACCTAAACCCAATTAATTAAAATAAGCTAATTAAATCACTTTAGAGTTCTAACTATCAATTTATTTAATTATTATTAACGTACGATTAATATTTGATTGTTGAGTATTACTAGCGAATCGGTTAATTGCAATCTTTAAATTAAAAATGGCTTGGAAACATTTAATGTTTGAATGAAAAAATAAGAATAAGGTCCCATTTTCAAGTATTATAACATGTGAAAGTGATACATACAGGAAGAAGGGACCAATACGATCTATTGGTCCTTTACAGATTTATTGTTCTTTCAAAGATATTGAATTATTACTGCTATAGTAATGAGGTATGAATTCTATTCAAATAATGACATTTTTTGCCTTCTTCTTTCACCAATCTCTTTCACTGTAAATTAAACTAATTAATAGAATTAATTGTTTGTATTAACTTGTACAAGCATAATTATACATCATTAACTTAAAAGGTAATTAAAATTATTAATTTATTTAATTATATATCGATCAATTTTCGACTAATTAAATCATAATAAGTTGTAAAAACATATATACAAGTTCATGATTCCTGTGGAAATTAAACTATATGTTATAAATAGGCAATATATAATATAGTAAATTCAACTATATGTTACCAACCAACTCATTTGTCTTTGGTACATTATTAATATAATAATCATAATAATAATTAATAGACAACAACAACAATTATTGATGAGAAGCATCACCATCTCATCTCCTGAATACAAGTATGAAATATAGCTTCTTTTACTTTATAATTAATTAATTAATGAAATTGTTATATTACTCTTGTTAAATATAAATACCAATTGAAAATTAATTATTATTATTATTACACTACAATTTAGCTGAACACACATGGGCTGTCTCTTCTATCTCATAGTTTGTCTTGGCTTCTCTCTCTCTCTCTCTCTCTCTACATATATATATATATATTTCTTAGCTTAAAAGTACATTAACATATAGGAATCTATCAAACCAAATTTATTCTCCAACCATTTAATAACAATTCAATATAACTGTATGAAATTCATAGTTAATTATATGATAATATATGATAAAATAAATCAATAAGGTGTGATTCAAGTAATAAAATATATTTATATTTTATGATGAGATTTTATGATAAGATTTTAGGATCGATATGTGAAAAATATATATATTAAAGGATAGTTAAAACTCCTAAAATAAAATTAGTTATATTATGATAAAATGGAGATGGGGATATTTATAGTTAAAACTAAAATTAAAGATTCTTTCAAAGAAAATCTCTCTCTCAAACTAAAATGTTTGGTAGAGAGCACAAGCATTGCAGTATAGGCATATCCTCTCCTCCAACTACTATACGACCAACTGACCAAGACTAACACCAACGACAATGCCTTCAAAGAAATGAACATTATTTTAATTTTTTTCAAACTTTTGTTATATGTATGATTATTAAAATCGGACTGAATTGGTTGGTTAAATTGAAAAATTGAAAACTTAATCAATGATTGATCTAGTCAGTCTCTTTTTATCCATCTCCGAAAAATCGATGAATCGAACAAATCAGATTAATTTTTTCATTTCGGATGAGTCATATATTTTTTTTTTATCAATACGACGCCTTTTTTTTTTTATAAAAATGGTGTCGTTTTGAGTTAAAAAAAATTAAATTTTTTTTAATAATTTCGTTTTAATTTTATCCAACGTCAAAATCTTGATCCTATTGCATATTACTTTATTGGGCGAATAGATGTTTGAGTAAGTGAATATCTATGACTTACTATATATATAACTTTTAACTTAATGTGATTGGATTGACATTATAATAAATATGATCTTATATAGATTATTGATTTAGTTATAATTGCATTATATTTATTTTCATCATATATATAATAAATGTCAAATTATATATATATATATATATATCATTTTTTTTTTCGATTTAATCGATTCGACCTTAGTCAAATCTCTAATCATCTGATATTATGTTTTCACTGATTTTTTAATCGATTCGGTTCTAAAAATATTGGTTATATAGGAAAAATATACATGTATAGTACGAATCATGAACAAATCCAAATTTTTGTGTGATCTTTTACTTGGAGATAAAGACAAGTAATTGAATTGTAAACAATGAAAGAAAATACATTGAATTTTTTTTTTTTTTTTTTTTATTTTGAGAAAAAATACATTGAATTGGTAGTTAGCAAAAATAGAATGAGGATATCAAGTTAACTTGATTTTGTTATATAATAATAGCCACATGGTTTTGATTGGATTAGTGTTAATATATAATCCATTTTCATTTATAACGTCAGCTAAATTAAATAATTATATCTATGAATATTTTTATTAAAATATTATAATTTGATGATTAAAAAATCCATCAAATTTTATTAAAATTTTAAAATTTATCTAATTCATTATTTATTTATTTTTTGTTTATAAGGATTTCATATTAGTTGGAGTTCAATGAGTTGTACAATAAGAGATAATTCTACTCCTTTAATAATTTTCATTAAATTTATAAAAATAATCTTTCACTTTTCATACCTTTAGATGAAAAGAAAAAATTAATCTAACCAAATTTAATTAGCTAATATAATTATAATAAATGCCTAAAAAAATTTTCTCTTAAATACATGGTTATTTAATTATTAATTGTCATTCTCATTATAATAAAAAAATTTATTAATGATAAATTAGATGGTAGGTTCGAATCTTATCTATAATTTTTTTAATATTAAAAAAAAATCTATTAATTTGAGAAAATTATTATATAAATATCATTGGAGTTGTTTACCTTTTTTTTAGTTATCGAAATGTCTAAAATTGAGCTAAATTTTGATTTTGTATAAAATTTATTCTGTAAGATTTTTTTATGTCAATTCAAGTCTAATTGCTTATTATATATATGTATTTATCATTTGTATAAAGAAATTACTATGAAAATATTAATTTTAAGAAAAATCAGAAATTGCCTGAAAAATGAGAAATGAACCCGTAATTTAGGGATATCAGTTGCGCTGGCGTAACTGGACCCCGGAGATCAAATTTTTTATAGTGAGCCATATTGCTCCCTTGATTTTTGTGATATTATTTAACACCATTAAAGTCATATTTGAGACTTAATATTGATATATTCATACTATATGAGACATTTACATATAATATTATAACATGACTATTTCGATGGTATAGTAAGTAAATCCATCGGCTGTATATATATATATATATATATATATATTCATAAACCATTAAGATATGTCAAGGTTAATTATGAAATTAATCCGAGATATCATTCTTAGGATCCACCAACCTAAGAAGGAGGTGGAGGAGAGGAACATTTCACCTTCACTAGTAAATGCACTAAATATTGCAATTATTTTAACCTTTCAATGAACAATCCTAAACTGTACCAAGACATTAAAACAACAAACCTAAAATTTACGTACTCTTTTGGGGGGTCATCCCCATGAAAAAAAAAGTAGCCTTGCAAGACGAGCTAGGTGTTGAAAGGGGGAGGGACCATTTCACTTTGTATTGGCATATGGATCACAATTCAGGTCCAACTCCAATTTATGTAAGCCATTGGGCTGAACTTGTTGGGCTTGCAAGTGCGATTTACCCATTTGTGCATTTTCTTGAACAGGTAGCGAGCAATGGAAAACCAAAAACCCTACTGCTAAACCTCCGAACAAAATCGAAACGCAACCATGCGAAACAAAGGTAGAGCTCCGAAAAATAGTACCGACGCGTCGAATTCTACCTTCGTTCCCCAAGAGCAAGAGTAATTATTTCTAGTTTATTTTAGCCATTTTTTTTGGGGCTTCGGTTTCTACTTTAAAAGAATGCAATTTTATGAAAAAATTTCGACTCTGTGGTCTTTGATCGTGTAGTTGCTATGAAGGGGAGCGTCTTGCTCGTTTTCTCCAACTAATTCATGGGTAACATCGCAAATGATTTTTCAATTCAGTTTCTTTTTTCTTTCTTGGATTTCAATTCTAGTCTTTGATATCGGTTTCGATTGGTAACAGGGCGATAGAGTCTACAATGCTTCTGAGCAGAAACTCGCTGCCGGATAAATTTTGGTTCAAGGTTATTACATGTTACAATATTCGATTCCTACATTTTTTATCCTTTTTATCGTCTGATAATTTATGGGTTGTTCATTTCATATAGCAACAATTTGCCATTGGGGTCAATGAAGTGACTCGTGCTCTTGAACGGATGTTGCCTATGGCGGAAATGGGAGGCTCCTCTCAGAAGCCACCTCATATTCTTACTGCCCATCATCGGAAACCGCTACCAGCTAGGCTTCAGGTTAGTTACAGTTAGTGTTCGAATTGTTCATCTTTGGTTAACTTAGAACTTTCAGATGGAAAATAACAAATCTCTTAATTGAGTATTTAGGCCATACTAATAGCTTCTGATTGCAACCCAAAATGGTTAACAAAGCATCTGCCAAACTTGGCTTCATTGAAGAAGGTGCCGGTGATCTTTGTTAAGGATAAAAAAGGAGGATCTTTGAGACTTGGTGAACTTGTTAAATTGAAAACAGCAATCGCCATTGGAATAAAAGTAAATGTCAAGACTTTCACCAACTATATTACAAATTTCATTATTTTAAAGATTAATTGATACTTCATTTCATGTAGGATAAAGGAAATTCTATAAATCAAATTGTCGAGGAAATTCTTCATGGCAACAATGAATTAAACCTTGGAACAGAGTGCCTGAAGTTGGCCAAGATGCCTTGTGCTCCCTCTGTCAATTAGCTATGATTTGCACAGCCATGGTTTTACACGTATAGCAGGAGAAATGAAATACGGCTAAGGATCATTTTATGAGCTTGTTGGAGTGATGAACTTGGGGAGATATTGAGTTTATAGTTTAACCAGCAGTAATGGATTAAGTGACCAAACTTAACTGAAGCATTGCTGGAAGCTACGATGGCGAACAACAACAACAATCTTAGAATTGCTTGAATTTCTAGTTATGTATTGAATCTATTGGAACTATCAAGACATCATTTATTCAGCAATTTGATTTATACACCTGATATTGAGTTTCAAAATTAGTAAATCACTGAAATACCTCGTAACAGACATAGACAACATTAACAATGCAAATAATTCTTTTTCCCCACTTTCAATTGACCCAAATATTAGCCTCAGTCGACAAGTGCGATTTCTCATTTACGTACAACAATTGCAGCAGCAAGAGCATAGAGACTACATTACAAAGTTTTTACAATGGTTAATCACTATATTTTCTACAGCCAATTATTGCTAATATGAGCTGCAAAAGAGATTCTCAAGAGTAAAAAATCCAATAGCATTATGCACTAAAGGCAAACATCTACAATTAATAATAAATAGCCAGTAATCATGCCATCAAGAATAGACTAGACAGGCAAACAAATCACCCTATACTAAAAAATGGAATATTATATAATGATACATAAGAGTTCAGAGAACATGTAGTAAGCAAATATATAAGTATCCGACATACGTTGGATTAGGCCAACCTTCAAACCAAGGAACCGAGGAACTTGACCAACCCATTCACAATCCCTTCGAGCTAAATAATCATTGACAGTCACGTTCACAGTCGGAGCATACTGCTGCCTCGTGGACTCCCCTGTACCCGTCCCCTTAAATATCCCACCTAAAAAACCTCCCAATGAAGCCACTACTTGCATCCTCCGCCTTCTATTGTTCCCTAATTTCGATGACTTCGCTGCAGAACCGAACATTTGCGGTGATTTTGCACCCAAAAACGAAGAACCAAGATGAGTTTTCCCCCGGTAGTTTTCATTGGCAAAGGGAGACTTTGGAGAGACAGAAGAAATAGAAAGAAAGCGGTTCACTAAAGGCGAGTCGTTCAAAATAAAAGAGAAGAAGATTCGAGGTAAAGCTCAAAAACCCAATTAATTAGGGGAATTTACAGTTGCAAGAACTGGTGAGCGGAGAGCTATTTCATGGTCTGTTGTAGTTAGTTAAATAAGTAAGCTTAGCGTGTTTGTGAAGCCTGAAGATGACGACACAGATGGAGAATTGAGAAAGAAGAAGGGGATAAGTTATAGGTAAGCCAATAAATTATTTGCGGAAAATCCAAAGTTTTACATGCTGGTTTCCTTTCTTTTTTCTTTCTACTAGCTTCTGCCGCCATTACTGTTACAGAGTCAAAGTAATTATCATCAACCTAAAGTTACACAAATTATCCTCCAAATTTTTATTCTCTTTCGAAGAAGTAAATTGCGTTTAATTCTGCAAAAATTCAATTGAATTTACTTAATTATTTTCATATTTTAAAATCTATTTAAAGAAAATTTTAATTTAATTAAATATATTACAAAAAATAAAATTAACAAGTACCGTTGATTTTAATTTTAAATGGTAAATAATGTTTCAAATACCAATCCAACAATTATTGATATCAAATTAATTAAATTATTGAGAAATTTTACATTTTCAGCTTGATTTCCATTTCTCAAAAATGCCATTTTTGAGAACAGCAAATAAATTAAATCCAAGTCTTCCATGCTTAAAAACAGGGAAATTAAACCATATAGAGTTCGATCGAGTGCCATCATTGATTTGGATCCTGTAATAGTTTCCACCGCAAACAAAACTAAAAGATTTGCACCAGAAAATAATAGGGCTGAGAAAGATACCACAATTTCTATGTAAATGGTTAATTGTTTTTTGCACAACATTTCAAGAAAAGCTCAAAGTTTGGCATCAATTACAGCTTCGCGAAACAAAATCTAATGTGTCCCAATAATTTTAATAAGTTGAAAAACATGGGGATAAAATTGCCAAGGGGCCTAATAATCTAGTAACTTCTGCCCCAGTAGGTCCATTTCTTAGCAGTCTTTCCAGAGGCAAAGCATTTAGTACCTAACAAAAAAAAAAAAAAAAAAAAAGATTAAGGCAGTTGAGGAAAATTCAATAATTATTTTTTATAAACATAATTGAACTTCAAATCCTACTAGTATACCATGTCATCAATATTTTAGCTGTGCTACGTGCAAGCACTATTGAAATAGACACATGCACAATTCTATCCAAAACATTAGAATCCAAATTTCCTATGATAGGGTCTAGACAAGAATTTTCCATTTTTGATATCTGTAGTGTGACCTTTTAATGAATATAAAGCAATGTTATATATGCAGCGATTATTTAAAGATTCCAGGAAGTTAGATTTGTTCAGAAAGCAACAATGATAAACCAGCGATTATTTAAAGATTCCAGGAAGTTAGATTTGTTCAGAAAGCAACAGTGATAAACTTTCAAGAAATACTGATACAAATAATATATATATATATATATATATATATATATATATTTATATATTAAACAAATGGCCCCTTTACGAGACTCTGGGATAGTACCTTCAGGGAGCTCTGGCTGTTCGAATGGAGTACAAAGGCTCTTCGCTGCTCCCATCTCACCTCTTGTTCTCTCTTTCACATCTTGTTCCACCTCCTGCAGAATCAATTACAGAACCAAAGACATTTTTGAGGATAATCAAAGGAGGATAATACAGTTTGTTTATAGCACTTCTAATGGTATTGAGAATATTCAAAATTCCGTCCATAGTACAGAAGACCAATTTGAGCTAAAAAAAAAGTGTCTTAAGTAACTATCCTGTCTATATCAATGACACAGAAAAAGAGGACAAAATTAGTTAGATTAATAAATCCCTAAAATGATAAACATGAAAAGAAAGAACAAAATAATAATAATAATAAAAAATAAATAATCTAAACCCTGAGTATTACAAATGGGATTGTTCTCCTCCATATAAAACTAACAACCTAATGATGAACGAGCATTCAAGAACAAACTATCGGGGAGGAACATATCTAGGGTAAAAAGTATAAAATTATGACCCAAACCAATACTTCATTGAATGATACTCATTTCTTGATAATTGAGGAAGCAATAAAGTTGCAAATCACGATTTATTAAATACAAATTACAGAAAAAAATTCAAAATAAAAAAAGTTTAATATGTAATGAGCAATATAAAAAACTTTCTAATGATAATATTATACCTCCTCATCACACCAAGGAGCTAAGATCATTTTCTTTTGGCTCAAAGCATCCTTGAATTCATCCCATGTCTTTACAACTTTAATGCAAGCATCTCGCTTTGTTTTAGCAGCATCAAAAAGACTTTTTTGAATATCTTCTAGTAAATTATTGACTGACTCAACCAAATTGTCTCTGCTTAGATCTTTTTTTGCTGCATTGTCACGACGAACTGCACGCACCTGAGGGTGGAAAGTACATTATTTTAGCATCTAAAACAAGGGCAATCATATCCAAACAAACATATCGTGCACTTGTAAGAGAACAAAAACAGCACAGAAACATGGCAACGAAGTAGCTGTAGGACACCTGATTATTTGCCAAGTCTTTTGGCCCTATTTCAATCCTTAGGGGAACACCTTTCATCTCCCAGTGAGAGTACTTCCAACCAGGTGAATAATTGTCTCTGAAGTCAGCCTCTGCACGAATGCCTGCCTTACATAAGGTATCCACTGTTGCAGCACAGGCATCAAATATTCCTTGAGTATCAGCATCTTTGTAGGGCACAGGAACCACAACAACTTGCACGGATGCCACTTTAGGTGGCAGCGCCAAGCCTTTGTCATCTCCATGAACCATCACCATCACCCCAATCTGCATAAGAGCTTACTATATAATAAAATTGGAAACTGTCCAATGAGCAGAAACAATCAAATTGTGGGTAAATGAATTAAAAGACACAAAGTAAAGATGTGTAAAGAAAATAATGTAATAAGGAAGCAAGAATAAAGTCTCAATATAATAGTACAAAGGTGTTGAGATATAGTTATCATGAGCAAATGTGGTGATCATGAGCAAATGCACCACAAAAGAAAAAGGTAACAGAAATATCACAAGTTCATTACTAAAATTTGTCACAGAATACAAGTTGAGATGAAAAAATTCACAAAATTTACCGTTCGAGTACTATATGCCCAAGAGTTCTGCCAGACCATACCCTTCTCCCCCTTCTCATTTTCAAAGTTTATTTCAAACATCTTTGCGAAGTTTTGGCCCAAACAATGAGAAGTTGCACCTTGTATACCACGTCCAGTATTGGGAATAAATGCCTGACATACATAAATTTGAAACAAAATGATTCAGGTAAAGCATGGTGATCAATGCGTAAGGCTAGAACTTCAACAAGGAAGACATCGGATTGTTCCTCTCTACATGATAAGTCATAAATACCTCAACACTAGTTGTGTAAAGTCCACCAGCAAATTTCTCCATCTCACTTTTCCTGCCTTTTATAACAGGAATAGCCAAGAATTCTTCATATATACGCCGGTATAGTTCCAATATTTGAAGAACCTGATGCATGACAATTAAACAGAAACCACAATGCTTGTAAGATTTTAACTATATTTATTGTCAATATAAATTGCCCGACTGAATTATCAAAAGCAAGCAAATATCTTCATGTAAAACAAAGTGCCACACTGACAACTAACATCCTATGCACAACCCAAAACTTAAAAAAGCTCAACCATGGTTAAGGGAACTGTAATGCAAGCAACTGAATCAAAGCTAAAGTCCAAAAGTGAAAGAATATATAATACACTCCTGCATCTTTCTGTAGAGAAACTGCTTCTCAAGGTTCCTTGAAAGGTCAAAAAAACTTATTTACTATGAAATAAATATTTTTTGAGGGTGTGAAAAATAGTATCATACTGGCAAATGGGAACATATGCCACAGCCCAGAACTAGATCAACTGGTCTACCAAATGATGGGTTCTTATAAATCTAATGTACTGCTCATGGCCATGTACTTTGTAATATATAAAAACAATTTACTGTTAATAACTTGTATTCTAGTTGTTCCCTATTTCCATCACATTCCATTATACATTTGTCACTTGCAAGGACCGAAGTTAAGCCCTCAGTTTCATACCTCTTCATCTGCTTCTGCCTTTGTTGCAAACGCAGTGTGCCCCTCCTGCCAAAGAAATTCACGGCTCCTAAAAATAGAAATGTATATTAACATGGATTAATCTGTAATTATAAGATTGTTCTGCAAAAAAATGTTTTAACAAAACATAGCATGCACATTGAAATAAAAAGCTTCACCAAACAGTTCGCCTTAGGATAGTTATTAACTCCCTTTACAATGAACTAAAGAGGTTTCTATTGAAATTGAACAGAACAATATCACGAGGAAGAGTCTGAGAGATTGCATAGCTTAACCAAATCAAATAGCTAGCTAATGCATCAACAGGGAAAAAATAAAACCCACAACCAAAATCTTAAATACAAAGAAGCTAAATAAAATACCTGATAAATGGGGTAGGATTGCTGAACTCCCAACGAACAACATTGCACCACTGGTTAAGTCTCAAAGGCAAGTCACGATGTCCCCTTACCCACTTAGAGAAGTAGGGGTACATAACTGTCTCACTGGTTGGACGAATTGCTATTGGAATTTCCAAATCAGATTTCCCAGATTTTGTCACCCAAGCAACCTGAAAAGAACCAAAATGCCATATGGTTAACACCTTCATCTCTTTTTTTTTATTATTTTTATAATTTAATTTTTTTCTTATAATTGGAAAATAAACGCTTGAGAGGATAACAAGGAATTAAAATTTTCGTAACTAGGCAAAACTAATCTAAAGACATGAAATATGTTTCTCATTCAAGGGAAAAAAAAAGAGAACCAATAACGACTAACTCAAATAAGCACATTTCTTTTGTATACCTAGATAGGCCTCATGACGAGACTTATTCCCACAAAGAAATGTCCAGAACAGATTTTTTTTTTTTGTACCCTTGTGCAGAAGTATTTTACAAAAGTATGAACCCACATTTAAGAAGGAAAATTTTCTGCGAACTCACTTTCTGTGTGATAAATCAAGAATACAATTTGTTCACTACATATAAATCAAAGCAACTTCATAAACGACAAATACTTCAAAACAAGGAAGTATTCTAATGCAAGTCAGTAGAATTCTCCTTCCCAACCATGCATGAAGAATTCAGATCTTACCTCTGGAGCAAAGCCCTCTATGTGGTCCTTCTCCTTTTCCAACACACTAGAGGAAACAAAAAGTGGGAAGTAACAGTTCTTAATTTTCATGTTCTTGATTTCTGCATCAAAGAATGCCTGCAGAATGACATCACCAAAGACATTAAATTGATATCTAATTTATAGATTGGAATAATGAAGATTTATTAAGAAAAGTAAAATTTCAAAAAACAGAGCTACAAAAGCTCTTCAGACTATATAAAAAAAATAATAGAAACATCAACCGAATTTAAGCATGCTATACAAGTACCATTATCAAGAAAATTCCAGGACAAGGGCAAGATATCATCATCAGCATTAACAAACTGTACCCCAGAAACACATCAAGCAATAGTAGGGAAAGTTTGTACGTCATAAAATAAATAATAATGATTCAAGAAGATGAACTCACCTGCATGATTTCCCAAATTGACATTGCCCATGGCCTCAATATATAACAGCCAGAAATATCATAGTACTCGATCATCTCACCATGGACAACCACCTACAAAAGTCAAAAAGGGAAACAACTTGACAATAAGAACTCAAGAGTCAAGTGCATAAAAATCAGTATCAGCATTTGCAAGGAAGTAGATTAGCAGTAACCCAAAAATTGCTGTAGAAGTGTATTAGCTTGCATGTTTATACAGTCTTACAACACAACACTAAGAGGTCCACAAGTGTATTAGCTTGCATGTTTATACAGCCTTACAACACAAAACTAAGAGCTCCGCAAAAAAAAAAAAATGATTATATAATTGAAGAAGACAAGGACTTACCTCTGAATACCACTCTCCAAAGTTCTCTTCCTTTTTAAAGGACAGTCCTAACCCCGTCTCTTTCTTCACCTCCTTCATTTTAGCCCCTGACAAGGCAAGTCAACAACAGATCAATTTTCCAGTGTACCCAAACAAGTAACCACATAAATAGGCTACTACATAAACTTTCAAGCAAGTAGGTAATCTATGATGCTTAGCAGATACTCACCACCAGCCATTTCACCAACTTAATTTGAGCACAATATGTAGTACTGTCAATCAAACAAAAAAAAAAAAAGCTCAGGTTTTAAGACAAAAACAAAAGTCAAAAACAGTACACATATATAACATACAAACTGAAATCCAACGCCAAAAAGGACACCATGGCTAAATGTGAGCAATAACTAAATCATAATAAAAAAAGTTAATGGAAAAATTTTCATCTACACAATCAAATTTACATAAGTCCGCACAGTTTAAGCTACCATTTACTCATAAAATATAATAAAGCACCCCATTTTGGATTTTTGAAAATACAAAATGAAATAATAAAAATTGCCAATTGCTAAACAACCAGATGACGCATTCAAAAAGGGTAAATTGTAAGAGCTTAAAGACGAAGAAAATTCCAGAAAAACAGCGGCTCTCAGATTTATTATAATCATATACAAGCGTGAATTTCAGGCGATTACAAGAGTGAATAAACAGCAGTAGCTTCGAATCTAAGAAATGATAAATTTAACCTAATAGCGAGAAATTATAAATGCTAGAGATGCGCATTATATTCATGTAAATATAAATTACTAGAAAGGAGAAGCGTAAAGGTAAACTTACCTATCTTACCAATCTGATTCGATTCTCTGTTAGCGTTCCGAATCTATTCTCTCTTCACAGTAAAATGAAAAAGGAGAGACTATTAGGAGAAAGTAGGAGGTTACAGTCAGAGAGAGAAAGAAAGAGGTAGCGCTATATATACGAAGCGCAAAACCCTAGCGATAACTGTTGACTGTTGAGTTCTCCATTCTGTTGGATTTATTGTCGGATCCAAAGTTTTTCTGTTTGTTTAAAACAAATATATTTTTTTAGGACAATTATACTGTAATAAAAATTTATAATAATTCATTTTTTTTTATTATAATTCATTTTTTTAATGCCGTAGTGGTGGCGGTGGTGTTTTAGATCGTGCCACCATATTTATTATGATGTATGATTATTAATGAATTAATATAAGAAAATACTAAAGGAAAACAGAGAAATTATGAAAATTTGATCATAATTTCTTTGAAACCACTGCTTACTTTTAAAGAACACTAGTTTAAATTATTTTCAACATATTTAATTTTCAGATAAGCTGTATATATAATGATAAATAATAATAACACAAAAAATAAAAAAAATAAACAAGAAGTTAACAACATGATTCAATAAGCAATCGGGCCTAACCTCGCGCACTTCCAAGCATCTCACTAGACTACGGTAGTGGTTAAAGCACTGACTCGATGGTATATCGATTCCTAATTCTAAAAATACATAATTTGATAAGTAGCAGACTAGGTAGGGTAGCATACAGAACGTATTTGCAGTCAACTCTGTAACTATAACTACAGTGAATCAGAGGCCAAATACTGTTTATTCACTCCCCAACGTTTCACAGTTCCAGAGTACCTTGTGATTTGCTTTAGAGATCATATCAAATGGAATAAGATAGCTGAAAGTATGGAACAAGGAAATTTTTATTGTTTCCTCAATGCATTTCAGTGAGAATCAGAATATCAGAAAGGACCAATATCAAAACTTTTGACAGTCAAGTATAGATGTTTCCTGTAGAGATCATCCAATAAACATCCCCTTTAAACCACTAAGCAAAAAAGAAAGGAAAAAAGTATAGAAAAAGGAGAAGACAGGTTTCCGCCAGCCAAAGCAGGATGCAGCTTTTCAGATTCTTTCTAGAGGTAGACAGTAGACAATACACTAGCCACTGAATAGCAAAGGATTGCTACTTAACTTGGCTCTGGTGGCACCACTTTCAAGCTTCGCATCCACTCACAGAAACTAGGATCATCAAAGTGAATAAAGCTGCATTTCAGCTTCATCCGCTGTTCTGTTGTCAAAGATCGAAGCTGTGGGAACCTTGCCTCCTGCAATTAAAACAAATCAAATTTATATCACTAAATAGGTGAATGCAGTCGCCTGATGAAGAACATCTATTATTATCAACCAAGAGGAATAAACACATTTATAACAACCCGCTCCCTCCTAAAAAGAGAAACAAAATCAACCAATTCACTTTTTCACTCGTTTCCATCCTCACCTGCTCATAAGGAGGATCCCTGTGTGCTGGTATCAAGCGGGAAACAAAGTATCGAGCTTGAGAGCTCCCCTCCTGTTATTAAAGCAGATCATAAAATTATTTTCCAGTAAAAAATGAAACATGAATGGATAAAACTGCATAGGAAAAGAATGACAAAACATCATGGGAAAAGAACCTTAAATGCAAGGATCCTAGGAGCTGGAAACCGCAACTCAGTGAGCTCTTCAGCCAATGTTCTGCAAGCTGCCAAAGCTGCTGCACTTCTTCCTTTGTCAGCAGCTAGTTCAGCACCCTGTGGTTACCAGTTACCAGGAAAATGTATTTAATAGGGAGTGCTGATAAAAGCAGTTAGGATGAAATGATTAAAGATAGCGAAATGCACAACCAGCACAAAAAGAAATCCAGGATGCACAGAACATTAATTAGGATGTAAATGATAAACAATTTCTTATACTAACACTATTTTGATACATGCAAGCACATTCCAAAATGATAACCACCAAAACTTTGCACATAATAGGAGTTGGAGCAAGCTAGAAGGCAATGAATGCTTAGATTTTGACGTTTTCTATCAATATTTTCTTTTATGAAATTATCTCAACTCACCTAAGCATCAATTACAAACATTTCTTTCATTAAACAAGTTAATGTTTAATCATTTGAAATTATGGAACAATAAGGTCTTAAAAGGAAAAACATTGGATTCTCAAGGCTTTACGTTCGCCCTCCATATTCTTGAAGTTCCTTCCCATTCAGAAGATGAAATGAGAACTAAATTCAAAGTGTTACAGGTGCATAGGTGCGACACACACAAAGGCACAGGCTTACACATGCAGTTCAAAGATAAATAGATCATGATAGGCACAATAAGGCAAACAACATATGATATAGATAATGAACAGATATGCAGCACCGAAGATCAATGAAAAGGTTTCATATTAGAACAGAAAAAAGCAAAGTTAGGCTGCTTACCAACCAGATGAAGATATCAGTACCATGGTCAAGAATGACGGCTGTATCAGACTGCATTGCAAGGTCATAAGCAGGTAATTCCTCAAAAGTGCCCCCTTCCCGGTGCATTAAGCAACGAGGTGCTACCATACGCAGTGAAAGATCAAAGGATGCATTGAGAAACAAATTACATAGTACAGACCTCTCATCTTCATGTCCAACAATGCTTCCTAAAAGTGGTCCCCTTCTAAGATGAAAAAGCAACTCAGGCAACAACATGAGTTCTTTGGGGAAATGATGAAGTTTTGACTTTGGGACCTGAGACCCAAATTTCAAAGCAATGTCTTTAATCCTCTCATCTATTGTTGCCTGCATATCAATTGCATCAGAATAGTTTTTGGCTCGCAAAAGAGTCCTCTTGGCAATAAGGATTGCAGCCACGTCATCTTGAACACTCTCAAGATATGCTGAAACACTATCAACAGCAGGCAATCTGACAGTAATAACTCTTGAAATATCAGCTTGATAAATACTCAAGTATTGAATTGCAAACTGAAAATATACATGATCACTTTTGATGTCTCTTTTAGTTTCCATGGAGAGAGCAAAGCTCTGGGTTTCTTCAACACCCAACATTTGAATGGAGAGAGAAGTTTCATTTTTAAAAGCTTCATGAGTGTCTACATGTGCCTCTTCACCAGGACCCACAACTTGAGTAATAAGAATCTCATCAGAACACCGAATCTCCAATAAACCCTGGGAACCTGATGCCCTGGTAGATGCTCTTTGCAAGTTTACACCAAATGCTTCTCCAAAGTCATCGTGAAGAACAAAAACACCTCCGGAAGCTTTTGCAAGAGGCTGCAAAACTGGAACTCTAACAGGACAAGTTCCAGCACAGAGAATGTCAACCACAGTATTGTGCTGATGAGCTTCGTGACCCAGATGCTCCATCCATTTCAATGCCATCTTTTCCATATGAGGATAATTTGGATGACTAAAAGAATGAGGGACTGATCCGGGGCCATAAGTATTAGGTCCACCAGCACACACAATAATCCTGCTATTACCTGCAGCCCTTTTGACTACACCTCGCGACATTTCTGTTGATGGTCCTTGAATTATACCTAGTGCAACCTCAACTGCAGTACCCAGGCACCGATCTCTTGAAGCTTCTGCAATATTCAATTTATATGGTCTCAGCGACGAAAAAATTTGGTGTGCTACTTCTTTTGAAGCATGCATTGGTGACAAGTACACCCCAGTTCCATATATCAATGCTTTCAAGGAGTCCTGAGTAGGGGATTTATCACCAGGAAGTACATCAGCATATGCAGTTGATTCCTCTGAAAAATCATATACTGAAACTGTACGGCCATATAAGATGATTCCAACTCTTGCTGTAGGTGGAAGTGAATCAACAAACGCATGCAAGGAGCTTTGTAAATGTTGCAGGTGTGGTTCATCCAAACAGTCATTTATAACAAGAACAATAGGTGCAGACATTCTGGAATCAGAAACTGGAATAAAACCAGGTCTCTTGTTCCCAGTTTGAACATAATCAACCATGGGCGATGATAATTCTGGGAAGCTACGAAGATCTTCTTTACTTGGAGCTATGTATTCACCATTACTTTCATTCAATTTCCTGCAAATCACACATTGCCACTGGCCTGAACCAAGTAACATCTTGCAATACAGATTGGCGTAAGTTCCACAATTTTGGCAGCGATGGGGATCACGCTGTATTATTTGAGGACCTGGTGAAATCTCCCTCCCAGGAGAAATCAATGCCCCAAAACCCAAACTGGGTACATTTGCTATTTTTTTCTGCTTCAAAACCTATATGACAATAAAAGCCAAATAGAAACAATTCATAAGATTCAAACATATCAGGTTCGAATGTAGATCAAATTATCCAATAATGATCAAATATTCCAATTCATTAGTAACCAAATGCAATGAGAATCTCACAATAACTGAAATTCTCTTAGCTGTGTCTGTGTGTGCAAAAATTGGTGCCTTTAGTTTGAACAAGAGGGAACAAAAAATACCTTGTGAGCAGAAAAAAAGACACATGGTAATTCCTCAATATGTAAATCCTCTGCATGTTCAGGGACTTGGCGCTGCAACTCAACTGACCCATTTGAGAAATGGGGAGGTGATGATGTGGGCAATGATGAGCCTGACGAGAAAGCAACTGGCTGAGGAGTTGCAGGAGAAGTACGAAAAGGCACAGCAGCAGGCCGGACTGGCGAAGTAAAAACAGGAGGGCCAGGGGGGGTGCTTAAATGAGGTACCGGGCTTGCGGTTTTAACCCCATTGGCTGGTGATAGTAAATTTGGAGTTTTGATCGAGGGAGAAGGGGTTTGATCTTGTTGCAAATTGGGAGACTGAAATCTGGGGGCTCCAAATAACAATGGAGGAGGAGGAACTGGACTTTTCTCAGGTTGAGGTATTGAAGTATCAGGGTTTGAGGGAGTAATGCTTAGAGGATATCCAAGGGAAGGTTGTGGTGGATTAGACATTGAAATTCAATGTTTTCTTTATTGAAGAGCAAGAATTTTCAGGAACCCAAAACCAAGAATCAGATTTTATGGAAAGCTACAAAAAATTCAATCAAGGACGAGATTTTGAATAAGAGCTTTGAGACTGCAGTGAATTTCAACTGGTTATTGATAAAAGTATAATCAAGAAATGCGGGAAAAAAAAGCTATAGAAGCAGCTAAAGCATTCTAATAGAATCCTTATTTACTGCACGGAAAGACAAAGAATTGGCGGACTAAAGAAACCAAAACGCCCAATATAACCTAAAAACCCAGAAGCAATCAAGGACCAACATTGAATTTTTTTTTATCCAAACCCACGCTCTCTCTCAACACTGTCAAAACCCAATCAAGAATCCTCAAAAAGCATAAAATTTTCACCTTCAGATATAAAATTCAGTGCAATCCAAGAAAAAAGGTATTATGATCAAAACCTGATCACCGAGCTCCATTATCTCCACATTGGGCACTTAATACCTCCTTGCACACTCGAATCTAACCAAATTAAAAAGAAAAAAAGGCAATGACCTTGAATTAATAACTTTGTTCAAAGAAAAGATCTAGGGTTCTTATGCGGATATATATGCCAACATTTTATAAAATTGAGCTGAGAGAAATAGAATTTACATACCTGAGAGAAAGGGCCAAAGGATTGAACGAGATTGCAGAGTAATATTTCTTAAAATTTCAAAAAGGAAAACAACGATAGTTATTTTTACTTCATTTGGACTCTGGGTCCTGCGTCCTGGGTCTTGGGTTCAGTCTTGACTTGAGCAGTTAAAAACGAGGCAATTTACGCGGCTTAAAGTCCAATTCGATCCTTCTTGTTTCAAAATAGGTTCAAATAAAATAGTATATATATATATATATTTTACTTCGACGTCGTTGGAGCTTGGAAGCTAAATTAACGATCATAATGTATCAAAATATGCGTTAAAAATAAGTTGAAGGATCAGGAGAGAGAGAGATTAGCCCCTCTCCATTAGTTAGGAACCGATCCATTATTAATTAAGAAAATTCAGTACTGCAGAGTCAAGTTGGCTTATCCACGTGGCTTAATCGTTGATTGTCCACGTTTTTATCCGTGGATGGATTATTCACGTAATCAAGTGATCATCGTATAGAATCCAGCACGATATTCTCAAAGCGACGACGTTTTCTTCTCACCCCTCCGTACCATTTCTAACTGGATAACGACACATTTCGCTCTCGGGGTCTCTGCTGCTAGCCAAACACAAACACCGAGTTATCTGGTCTGTTTCAAATCATGCCTACCCTCCCTTACAAACCCTAAGTCGCTCTGACTCAGCCCAATGGAAAACGAAGATCCTCGAGATGGCGATTCGATTGACCATCACCATGTCACCAAGAAACTCCGACTCAATCGCTTCATTACTGAATCCGAAATCCGAGAAGAGTTCGCTCACCACCAGCCGGGCATAGCCCGAATCAATAACGGAAGCTTCGGTAGCTGCCCGGAGTCGGTGCTCGCTGCTCAGAGGAAGTGGCAGCTCAAGTTCCTTCAGCAACCCGACGATTTTTACTTCAATACACTCCGCAAGGGGATTCTCCAATCGCGGACTGTAGTAAAAAACCTCATCAATGCCGATGACGTGGACGAGGTGTCACTCGTCGACAACGCCACTACAGCTGCTGCCATAGTCCTCCAGCAAATAGGTCGTTCCTTCGCCGAGGGCAAATTCCAAAAGAACGACACCGTGTTAATACTTCACTGCGCCTTTGAAGCCGTAAAAAAATCAATCCAAGCTTATGTTACGCGTGCCGGCGGTTCCGTAATCGAAGTTCAGCTTCCTTTTCCGGTTAACTCTAACGAAGAAATTATCGCCGAGTTCAGAAAAGGATTAGAGAAAGGTAAATCTAACGGTAGAAAAGTTAGATTAGCAATTATCGATCACATCACATCAATGCCATGTGTTGTTACTCCTGTACGGGAATTAGTTAACATTTGTAGAGAAGAAGGCGTGGACCAAGTATTTGTTGATGCTGCTCACGCTATGGGTAGTGTTAAAGTTGATGTTAAAGAAATTGGTGCTGATTACTACGTTAGCAACTTACATAAGTGGTTTTTTTGCCCGCCATCGGTTGCATTTTTTTATTGTAAAAAAAGGAGTTCGTTCTCTGATATGCATCACCCTGTCGTTTCACATGAATATGGAAATGGATTGCCAATAGAGAGCTCATGGATTGGGACAAGGGATTACAGTTCACAGCTCGTAGTTCCATCTGCTCTGGAGTTTGTTAATCGTTTCGAAGGGGGAATTTGTCGAATAATGAAGAGGAACCATGAGAAGGTTGTTGAGGTGGGGAAAATGTTGGCAGAGTCATGGGGGACAAATCTTGGGGCTCCACCAGAGATGTGTGCAAGCATGATTATGGTTAGTTTGCCTTCAAGTTTGCATATTATGAGCCAAGATGATGCTTTGAGGTTAAGATCACATTTGCGTGCCAATTATGGGGTTGAAGTTCCAATTCATTATCAGGCTCCAAGAGATGGTGAAACGGGAGTGAAGGATAAGGATGGGTTCATAACGGCCTATGCAAGGATCTCTCATCAGATTTATAATAGGTTTGAGGATTATTGCAAGCTTAGGGATGCCGTAAATCAGCTCCTTGAAGATCCACAGTTAACTGAAAAGCTTTTTGCAGGGTGAAGAGGTATTATTTTTGCACACAAATGGAGTTTCTTCTGAATTATTTGTAACGAACTTTAGGATTACTTGCAATTTTTTTCAACTTTTGGTACTTATAATAACCTCTTTTACATTCCGATTACTAAGATCAATTAATCATGTATTATCCACTAGCCAAGCTACAGGTTAAATAGCTCCCACATTGCTGTGTCTCTATGTCCTTGTGTCATATATTATCAGTTTAGGCATAATGCATTGTGTGGGATGGCTTTCTATGTTTAATATAAAAAAAAAAAATAATCAAATGAATTTGAGAGCTTGGTTGCTGAAAATTGAAATGGCATTCCTGTCTTTCCAGGTTTAGTGATCCTTTGTCAATGTTGTGTGCATATTGTGTAGTTGCTGTGTTTTTTCATTTTTGAACTAGCTTTCTACTGCTATACTTTTAGCCTTTTATTGTAAGCCCGTTATGGATGTTTCTTCAATCACTAGTCCGGAAACAATTGTGCATCCATTTTTTCCTACCTACTAGTCCACTTGAACACTTAAAATTGTGAAGAAGTTGTGGGGAATAGACCTTCTGATATGACTGGTAGTAAAGCTGTTGAGTTTATTGAGTTCTAGTTGATTTAGTAGGCGCTCTTGTGTTACAAAATCGTTGGTGAAAAGTCCTTCCCTTTTCTATTTTTTTTTTTTTTTGTGAAAATTGACTGGTTGGCTGAGTGGTCACAAAAGGGCAAGTATTTATTCTTGGTTTAAATTTCAGAATAGATGAGCTCTGGAGTGTAATAAGTTTAATTGCTGATGCCTGCTTGTGCGGGGATGTGACAAGGAGTTGATTTTTTTTTTTTTGGAATAACACAACAAACGTTCTTTAATTTAAAAGCAAGACAAAACAATTAGGGAGGATGGGGATTTGTCAACAGCTGAAGCTTGCTTTGAAGGGGATGACTTAATCCTTAAGCAATATTGCACAGTTTCACGTCTGTGGATGGAGAATGGCTTTAGGCAATGGTGTATCAAGCTGGAGAAGGAAAAGCTGCTATTGGTGAATTATATTCAGATTGACTTCCTGCCAGTTGAGTTAATTTTTCAGTCCTTTGGCTGCAGATTAGAGTTATTTGGTTGAAAGGCTCAATGCTCTAGTAGTGAACAACAATCTCTTGGCTGGGACGTCTGCTTGGAGGGACGCAACACCAGATAATTTCCAGGCATTCATTTTGCAACCTTGTGCGCTTCTTTGGACTGAGAAAATGTCTCTGGGTCCTAGCAATTGTTATGTTTATATGTAGATTTATTTGGCTTTGGCGGTGTAATTCAACAGCTCTTTGCATATGCAGTTACTTCTAAAATATTGGAGAGGATATATCATTCAAGTTTCAAATGATGTTTTCTCGTACGCTAGTATTTAAATTCCGGAAGTCAAAAGGCATTCACTTCCGTTATTTTTTGCCAGTTTACTCTGAACATTGGAACAGCTTTTATCGAAAACCCATTTTACACAGCAATTTGTGGTTGAAATTCAAAAAATTTGAATTAGTTGAATTTTAGCTACAAATTTTAAAACTCCATCTTGGAATAATTATTTTCAAACGCCATGTTAAATTAGCTTTGGGGTTGGAATAACATATGCTAATTGAAACCATTACAGGTTTTTATAATCTTTGACCAATTGTAAGCATAGTAGCTACTTTTGTACCATTAATATATCTTTCATTGCAACAGTAATAAATTTCATATGTTCCGCCTTGGTTTTGGCTTAGACAAATTGTTAACAAAAAAAAAAAGTGAGAATGGGGCTAAAAATGATATGAACATTGTTAATTTTATTCCAGTGTGATGAGATAAGAGTTGGGGATTAATGACAACATCAACGCTAATTGCTAAATGTTCTTAAGGAGAGTTGTATTCTAATCATTCAGCATTCTAATCATTCAGCGGCTAAGTTGTTATAATTGCATAGACAATATAATATATTATTATATATATCATATCAATTACAATTTACATAAACATTGAAAAAAATTGTTTACTAAAACACAGAACAGCTTGCCTCTTGATTCATAGAGGCTGAGAAGAACTGATGAGGAAAAACTATACAACAAAAAAACAATGATACATAAAGACCACTCCTTTGTTTTTGTTTTATTATTTTTTTTACATCCTCATAGTCTGAATTAATATTTATTTCACAATAATTGAGTTTCTGAACGAGGACAGATGTCCCACATTCGAATCCTCGCCTTAATTTTGTATTTTTTGTGGTATAAGGCGTTTTAAAAAAATATATTTTGCAATAATGAGCTATCAAACCGAATTAGGTCTTCAAGAAGTTGCCGCCAGACAATTATTATTCCTGTCTTTGCCCAGAAGATTTGTAACAATGGCACCTACGTCTTCCAGTCCAACTCCAATACAAAGCGATAAAGGGTTGATTGTAGGTTCTCCAGAGCCTTCTACACTCTGGTCTTGAATTCCACTTTGATAATTGAAGACCTTCACGTTAGGACCGCTTTTACATTTTCCCATGCATTTGCACCCGACAACAGCGCCTTCTGTTCCAACTCTGCTTTCAAATTCCTCTAATAAAGCGACGGCTCCCAATTTCTTACACTTGCCTCCCATACAAATCTCAATCTTCTTGCCCACCGCAATGCCAATGCTTTCACCGTCATTGGAACTGTTTGAACAGCAATCTTCTCGAGTTGGTGATTTAATCTCAGCCAATGTGGCTTCTTGTACTTTATAATTCGTCGGTTCTGTTTCATTCTTTATTAGTTGCTTCACAGCTTTGTTTCTTAAGCGGCTCATGTCCATTACCACTTCACAATCGCTGTCGTATGACTCAGATGAAGAGCTTGACTCAGATGATGACTCAGAATCAATCATGGCGTTGATACGGGCTTTTCTCTTTCTCTTTTGTTCCTTTTGCTCTGCTCTCAGATGTCGCAGCTCTGCAAGTAGAACCTCTGTTGCTTCCTGCATCGGAGAAGCTCACGTTGGTATTTCTGAATAAATTATATCATTCAAAAAGCATAAATACAACACAAAGAATGCAAATTAATCATCATGCAACAATGTAAGCTGGTCATTTATGGCTTAATTAGTAAAATCATTAAATTAATCAGAAGAGTTGTCATACTTACCGAAATCATCTTCCCCTTTACCTCACCCATCAAAGGGCTGCTAAATTCTTCACCATAAGCCGTACGAGAGAACAAGTCCAAGTCTTTGGATAATCTCTTGATTAACTTCTGCTGCTTCTTATCTATCTTTATCTCTTTACTCTGCTCCTTCCGCTTCTTTCCAGCCGATACATAGTACTGCATATGCCCAGAATCAGAAAATCCACAACTCAAAATCCCAGAATAATCTCTGCCTCTGAATGATACTCTTGAATTTACGTTACCCAGATCACAGGGAGCTAATTTCAAAGAACGGGGGCTGGAGAAGTGAAGAACAGGGGACGAAACTATTCTGGCGGTCTCCATTTTTACTGTGAATTGAAAACGAAAGGGCAGAATTTGTATATATTATCAAGAAGGAAGCTAATTTCAACTGGTTTAGGATTTAATTTCATTAACGGTTTCTGAAATCTGTATTCCAAAATGACAAGGAAACGAGCTGGAAGTGAAGGTTAAGAAACGTGGCTATTTCTGGTTGGCGGATGAATATCTGAAGCTGACGTGGCTGGTAGTATTCAGTGGCTTTGGCGCGCTCGTGACTGCTTCGGTTCGCCACACTTCATTTGTGCTTTTGACACGAGCTTTTATTTAGTACGAGCGGTTAGATGAATTGTTGTGTAATTAGACGGTTAGATTGTGCCAGCTGGAGAACATTCTTCTGCCAACTAGCAACCTCCAATTCTTCAATGCCACGTATGAATATTTAAAATTTTAATCAACACTTTCCATTTCCATTATCAGACTTCATTTTTATTTTTTTTTTTGAAAGGCCAATTAGGAATATCATTGTCTTTACTTTTTTTTTTTTTGGTATATTTTACCCACTACATTTTTAATTATGGATATTTAAAAATTTAACATATTAAGACAATTAATGTATAGATAATAATATTATTATAAAAAAAATGTATAGATAATAATATACTAATAGTGATGAATATATACACGTTATGACAATTCATATTGGAAAATAGAAAGTGAATTTAGAGTGGAAAATGGCTAATATTAATTAAATTTTAATGATTAGGAAATGAAACGAATAAATAATTAAATTTTTCTAATGAGTGTCTTTAAGGCACTAGTTAAGATTGATTATTTTAAATAAAATATAATTATAAAATAATATTATTAAAAAATATATAAATAAATTAATATAAAAAATAAGATGAATGAGAAAAAAAAAATATTGATAGAGTTATATTTCGTTATAATCACTATCATTCCAAGTAATAAGTTCTACTTATTTATTTTATTTTTAAATTTATTTATTTAATCTTATTTGAATTTTAAATTCTTAACGAATAAAAAAAATTTAAATTTATTTATTTAATATTATCTAAATTTTTAATTTTAAATGAGTATTTTTTTTTACTAGTGAGAAAAACTGTAAATAATTAAATTGAATTCCTTATATAATAAAAATAAAATAAAATAATAAAAACTTTTTTATTTGCATAATTGAATAGAAATATTACATAAATATATTGTTTTTTAACTTTTTTTTTTTTAAATTTTACTGTTGTTTTTTTACTATTTTTATTATATATTTGATATATATGTAGTATATTTTTAATATATCTATAATATATATCATATTTTTTAAAAAATATTTTTAAATATATAATATTTTTGAAAAAATAATTTTAAGTATATAATATTTTTAAAATTTTTTTTAACAATAAAAATAAAATATTTTTTATATTTTTCGATATTTTTAAAAAAATCTCTAATTGAATTAGGGTGCCAAACGGCCAAAAAGTTAAAAATTAGTGTAGCCCATAGAATCTCATGACCATTCCAGCCCACCAGGCCCAGTTGAGGGTAAAAAAAAAGTCATATGACTCGTATCAGTATGACGAAATCGACCACAGACAGTTCCACTCATATTTCTCCACGAAGGCAACAGAAGCGTAGCTGTGATGCTGAGGTACATCAGAGACTACATGGGCGAGCCGCGAGAAACAGCATGATACCACACTCTGTCGGTCCCACTCACGACGTTAAACTAAACAATTATGAAGGTTAAAGACGTTAGGTTCTGACTTATGATCGTTAAAATCTAAAAACAGAAAGAAAATTAGTGATTGAAAACGTGAAAATTGACTAATGTTAGAGCGAAAAATGGCTGAAAAATGGCAGAAGAATCGCCAAGAGCCATAAGGTTGATGAATTTCATATTAGTGGCACAGTATTAATTTGTTCCTATGATTTCAATTATTTATTTATTTATTTATTGTTTTAATTAATTGACTTCTCGATGAAATTAATCTATCGTTACAGCTAGATGAGGCTAAGAAAACAAGGGGTGAGCGAGTTGATGATGGCACTGCCCAGAGTGATAGGCCCCTCTATGAGGTTTGCCCTCTTCTAGATTATTTGTAATTAATTAACACACGCAATGTGGTTGAACGACTTGGCAGTGTAATGCTATGCTTTCACTTCAGTAACTAATGCTTTGCTGGGTTTATGATTAACTGTTGTGACTTGTGAAGGTGACTGACCGTATTACAGTGCTATAATGTGGTTTTTTGTGTTTATTCTGTGGAGTGTACAAATATGCAGTAATTTCTTTTAATATATGCCCCTTTTTACATCCATCAATGTAGATTTTAAAGGAGAATGAATTTTGATAATATTTTGTTGTTGTAGGCAGGCTTTACATATATGAAACACACCAACTGGCACTTGAATGCACTTATGGGTTTGGGTGTGTGTTTTTTCCCTTTCCTGGTTTATATGATGCCCATGTGCTGACTGATAATGAAATCTTATGGTTAGAATAGTAGATGTATAGAGCCAGCATGTTTTGTTTTGAAAGTTTTTGATACTTTGCAGTTACGTATGCCAAATTATCAAATTCTGCGTCTGAATTCAATTGCCATTATTATCTGTAAGCAAAACTAAATGCCACCAAATTTTAAAAGAAAAACTCATAATAAAAAACTTAAAATTAAACTACAAGGTTGGTAATGAAAAAATAGCTTGGTAATGAAATAATAGCAATTTATCAGAAGTTCTACTCTCTCTCTCTCTCTCTCTCTCTCTCTCTCTCTCTCTCTCTCTTTCTGTCTCTCTCTCTCCATTGAAATCTTTCTTGTTTGAAATTCTCACTAGTCTCTCTCATCTCTCTGCATTTCTTTCAATATCTTCCTTGCTTGAAATCCTCACAGGATTGAAACTGTTCCATTTCATACAGAATTTTTCCAACACAAGGTAAAACATTTCTATTTCTAGCACGTTTAGTATTCAGAATTGATGGGATCTTTTGAAGATTAATCATTAAACAACATGCAGGAACTGCTGATTTGATAAATTTTCATCTGGTTTGAAAACACTTTCATCTGGTTTGAAAACACAAATTTCTTGACACCAAGATATATTCCCTGGTTATTGATTTAGAAATATATTCACTAGGTATTTTATGGATAGAAATAGCATAATTAAGATGTATATTTTGACAATCATGCTCATTCCTGGCATTCGCTTTCTGCACTCTGATGATCCTCAACCCAATTTGATCACCTGTGCTTTTGAAACTTTTCTTGTGTCTAATAACATATTCCATTGAAGCCAGTGTTGAACATTGTTCTTATTATGTGAATTACCCAGAGTTAGTATACTAATTGCAACCTTTCTCTGCATGCAGGAACAGAAAGCTGGTGGAAAGAGGAATCCGCCTAGTCACCCATTAAGCATGATTGTTAAAGTCAAATCATAGGCAAAGAAAGCAAAGATAGATGAAGAAAATGTTGAACCTTCAGACATTGTGAAAGCAACTGATTTTAATAGAGAAAAGTCATCAGACGTAGTGAAAACACATAATGGTGATGCTAACGCGTTCCATGATGTAACTAAAACTGGTCTTGTGTCGTACGGCGATGAAAGCGAAGATGATGGCTAGCATGTTTGCTAGTCATATCCTGGATATTGATAGTTGGTGTAACTTCTTAAATTTGCTTAAGTTTGCTATGTGCATTTCTTAATGATGGAAGCAGAAGCCAGAGTGTTCAATGTGGCACTAAAAATCTGATCCCATCTTCTACACTAGAAAGACAATGAAAAATTAGAAGGATGCTTTTAATTTTAAACAATAAGGTTAGCTTGGATTTGAACATATATGCTTTGCGCATCTAGAAAGCAAACGCAATGAATGTTGGTTGGAAAATCCTTCAGTGAGGGAGAGTAATTGATGGTTTGTGAACTCCATTAAAGTAGGTTAGGGTATCATAGAGATAGGTAAGCCCCAGTTATTTATGTTGATTAGAGACACTGAGTATTAGGTGTAAGTATTGGAGTACTGCAGAAATTTTGTTCCTGTTTCTTCAAAGGGAGTTTATATTTGAAACTTTGAGCTAGTACATATCTGATTTAGACAAAAGACTTCGATCACAACCCCAGTTTCCCGTTGCTAAAAAAAATTATTTGAAATGGAACTTGGTTGACTGTAAGACAGAATTCTGCAACTTGGGAAAAAGTACCTCTACCTCCATATTTCCCTTCACTATGTCCTCTAGTGAGCTCAGCCCAAGTTATTACGAGAGTGTTTGGATGATTATAAAATTAAAAATTCATCAAAAAGTGTTCAAATATCATCATGTTATTTCTCAATTTCATTAAAATAAAAAAATTATAAAAAATTAAAAATTCCATTAAAAAATCTCTATAGAAAATAAATTATATTTTTCAACTTATTTTTTTTTTTACTTAAAACACTCATTAATTCTATTTTTTTACGACATCCAAACACTTCAATTTTTACTTAAAAATTAAAAATTTATTAAAACAACTCTTTTAAATATTTATCCCCTCTTTTTAAGAAGATCCAAACATCCTCTATATCTTATTCATATAGTCCATTCTAAGCATTTCACTCAACATTATATAATGTGATGTATAAGACGTATTCATTTGTTTCTATTTATCTTTTAGTTTCAAATATAACATTTATTTATTTTTTCCAAGTATTGTATTTATTATGTGGAACAACATTATTCTTTTATTTAATTAAATTAAACTACTATTTTTGAGTTTTTATAGACAATAATAAAAAAAACACTGAATTGATTGGCTTTTTCTATTTTATTAAACAGTTCAACTTAGTTATAAGAATTAAAAGTCCTTATTTCGTTGTTTAAATCAGAAATTTATTCAAACTGCGCAGATTTAGATCGATGTACCAACAATGTGCTTTTACTAATAAAAGCGGGCGTATTTTTTCAATCTTAATCATTCAGTTATAATAACATGCACAACTTGTAACACTTATTAATCAATATACAAAAAGAAAAAAAAATACAAACATTTAGAGTACCTTGAAAGAACTCTTTATATGTTTTAAATTTTCAATAATACAGAATCAATACAATAAAATAAGAGTCTAATTAACTCTTTATTATTTAAATTTAGACTGAATTTGATTTACTGTATCTAAATAGTCTATTTCACTCTTTATTTTAAATTTAATTAGTATATTTTATAATTTTTTATGTACATTATTTATTAATTATTTCAATTATTGTTATTTATTAATTCTCTAATTTATTTAATTAAAGAGGCGGTTTAGTATTTAAAAATTGATCAAGATGCTATTTTGTTCGCACATTCCATTTTATTGGTAAAACTATATAGTCTATAATAAAAGAAAATTCGAGAGTATAGCTTAAGCAGTTTTAGCACTCATGTGAAGTGCTACTAAGGAGGCATAGATACCATCTTGGATGTTGATCAGAGTCTCGTGCCTTCCTTTCTCCACAATAACTCCATTTTTAACCACTGCAATAACATCTGCATTCTTTATTGTCGATAACCGATGAGCAACCACTACTGTTGTCCTGTTAATCATCACTCTGTCCAATGCATCTTGAACCACCCTCTCTGATTCAGCATCTAATGCACTAGTGGCCTCATCTAATAGTAATATCTTTGGACTCTTCACGATGGCTCGAGCTATGGCTACCCTTTGTTTCTGTCCTCCAGATAATTGGATTCCTCGCTCTCCTACTATAGTTTCATACCCCTGGCATTTTGCATTGGCAACGTGGTTTAATTCAACACTGAAACATCTAAATACAATTATCAGAACGAAAGGAAGCCAAAGTTTGAATCCCTGATGTCTTTGTTTTCTCACCTGTTGTAAGCTGCTGATGAATTTGTGCGCATTGGCCAACTCTGATGCAGCTACAATTTCTGCTTCGGTGGCATTTCCTTCCTTTCCATAAGCAATATTGGCACGGATTGTGTCATTGAACAATGCAGGCTCTTGACTTACAAGCCCCATCTGCTGCCTTAACCACTTCAATTGGAGTTTTTGAATTTCAATTCCATCAAGTGTGATATAACCTGAATCCGGATCGTAAAATCTTTGCAACAATGCAATTACTGTTGATTTACCACTTCCACTTTCTCCAACCAGCGCAACAGTCTGATAGAAATTGAAACCCATCAGTATTGTTCTAAGGTATTGCTCATTTGCTTTTCATGAAACAAATGAGATTTTAAAATACCATATAAAAGTTACCTTTCCAGCACGAATAGCCAAGCTGAGGTCCCGGAAAATCTGAATATCTGGCCTAGATGGATATTTAAAGCTTATATGATGAAGCTTAATTTCTCCCCTTACATTTTCTAGTGTTGTTCCCGACTCATCTCGAGGGTCTATATTTGACTTCCTGTCTAAAATTGCAAACACAGAGGCAGCAGCAGCCTTTGCTTTGGTGGTATCAGCACCCATAGAACTTGACTGAGAAATTCCTATAGCTGCCATAGTCAAAGCCAAGAAAACCTGCAAAATGAATAAAGGCTTCAATATCACCGAAAAAAATATGTTGTAATTGTTGACTTCAAAATTTCTGGAAATTAGTTAATAGACAAAAAAGATTACCCACTTGAAAAACATCTGCAAAAGTTATGTGGCCTCCCTCAACTAATCGAGCTCCCGCATAGAAACTAGTTGCATAGAAACAGAACAAAAAGAAGGAGGACATTCCAAATCCTATACCACTGATTATCCCTAGCCTTTCTCCTGTCCTCTTGGGGCCCTCACATTTCTTTTCATATAGCTGCATCACCTTCTCTTCAGCACAGAAAGAAGCAACCGTTCTTATACTGCCAACAGCATCATTAGCAACTTGACTTGCTTCTTCATACATCATCTGCAACAATTTGGATTTATCTCACAGTGAGTAACATTAAATGGATTAATTTAATGGATACAAATTATCTTTCAAACGACAGTTTGAAAAATGTGACTGGAAATGCAAATCTGATAGTAGTTTCAAAAGATTGATAATTCATTCTCTTCAATTGTAAATAATTTATCCATTTTCCTTTGCATAAATTCAGCTTTCCACAGCTAAGTCAGGATGATTAGATTTAGCGCATACCTTTGCATCTGCACTGAATCCTTCCATGAACTTTACTTGGACTATTCCATTAACACCCATCAGAGGAACGATGGCAAGGATAATTAATGCTAGTTGCCAACTTGCAGTGAAAGCAATGACCAAAGCTGCTACTGCTGTTGCAATGTTCTGAACCATGTCAGCTAGTGCATCTCCAACTAGTGCTCGTACAATTGCTGCATCTGCTGAGAGCCTAGCCCCGATTGCCCCGCTTGAGTGCTCAGGTTCATCGAACCAACAAATCTCCATATGAACCACCTTCTCAAAACACAGAGATCTGATCCTTTGAATTAACTTTGACCCAGCTACAGAAAAGAAGTATGTCCTAAATGGATATACTACCAATGATGCCAGACCAAGGATCATAAACATTATTGCCCAGAAAATTGAATCTTTTCTCATTTCATGAGGCGGTTCAAAAAATGTTTTGATTGCTTTGGAAAGTAGTATACCATAAATTGGAAGTATTGTACCATTGATACTTGCAGCAATAGCACCAATTATAAGAACTGGAACTTCTGGCTTGTTAAGATAGGCAAGGCGACGGATTTGGACCTTTGGAATTTGTTCTTTTGATGGAAAATCTTCTATATGTTCCTGGTCATTATTAGGACCATTGAGTCCTGTAGGTAAACCGAATGAGAGTGACAGCGAGTGATGGCTACTATTTCTTGATAATCCCCTACTTATGGAACGTCGCAGTGACCTTCTTTGACTTGACTGTCTGAATGATTCCCTAGAAATTTCTGATCTGCTGTGATCATGCGCTGCTTGTTCTGACCCTTTATTTACTTCCTGTAAGCGTATAAGCTGGGAGTACGCTCCATCAGGATCTTCAAGTAGTTCTGAATGTGTGCCTGACAATTGACAAATACGTCAATTTGTTCCTTACTTGATTAAGTCATAAACTAGCATAAGTTATATGCACATACACATGAAAGTGCCATGTTATTATATTATTGTGCTAAGAAGTAATATATAGATTCCAAGACTGTGCTGTAACTATGCTAGAAAATCAGGAACTAAGCAGTGGAAAAGTAATGAATGAAACTACAAGAAATGATAATCCTTTGTTAGTTGCATAAAGAAAAGATAACAAAAATTAACAAACTAAAAAACATCTCCAAAGTAAAGAAGTTCACGTGCCACAATAAACGAGCAACTTGACTACTGGATAATGCATAACATTTCAACTTGAGAATGCTCATGTTATGGCTATAATTGTAAGAGATACCTTTTTCAACCATCTTTCCTCGATGAATGACAGCAATTGTATCAGCATTCCTTACAGTGGTTAAGCGATGAGCAACAATAACAGTGGTTCGGTTCACCATAATCCTGTCTAATGCCTCTTGCACTACCCTCTCAGATTCTGCATCAAGTGCACTAGTCGCTTCATCTAAAAGTAAAATTCTAGGGTCCTTGAGGATTGCTCTAGCAATTGCAATTCTCTGCTTCTGTCCACCAGAAAGCTGAGTTCCATGCTCACCAACCATGGTGTCAAGTCCCTGGATAAAAAATCCAAAATCAGCAATTCATATGATCTTAAATAAAAACATATGATTGAATAGATAGGTAGTAACGTATTACCTGAGGCAGTTTATCAATGAATTTTGCAGCATTGGCAAGTTCAGCTGCAACTCTTATCTCTTCAATAGTTGCACCATCTTTTCCATATGCAATATTGTCCCTAATGCTAGATGCAAATAACACCGGTTCTTGGCTGACAAGACCAATTTTTTCTCTAATCCATTTAAGTTGAAATTCTCGGAGGTTAGTGCCATCTATAAGAACTTCTCCAGATTTTGGATCATAAAATCTCTCTATTAGAGCGATTACTGTTGATTTCCCACTTCCACTATGCCCGACCAAAGCTGCTGTTGTGCCACTTGGAATAAAAAGAGAGAATCCACTAAATATCTCCTCATCTGGTCTGGCTGGATAACTGAAATATACGTCCCTCAACTCTATATCTCCACGGACGTCATCCAAAACTTTTCCATTCGTATTGTAAGCATCTATCTCTGGCTTTCTATCAATCGTCTCAAACATTTTATATGCTGCACCTTGACCAGATGCGAATGCACTCATGCAAGGAGATGTCTGCCCCAAGGACCTGAAAAATTCATAAATTCGTCAAATAACATATGAATAAAGTCACCCAGAATATATATGCATTCACATCAGAACTCAAAAATGAAACTCACATTGAACCAGTCAACACAGCAACAATCACATTTATAACTTGTCCTCCGGTATATCCTGATTCCAGTATCATCTTTGCACCAAACCAAACAGCCAAGGCATAGCTACAGAACACAACTAACGTAACTAGGCCTATACCTACTCCGGAAGAAAGGCCTTCGTGCACACCTGATTGGTAAGCAGTTTGAAGATGCTTGTTGTAAATAGTAATAGCCCGCTTTTCTCCTGTATATGATGCAACCTGGAATATCAAATACTAACTGTCATGCGTTTACCAAAAAAGAAAAAATAGCAAACCTCTCAAAGCAGTTAATCGAAAGTCATTATAATAGTTTCCAAGCATTCTTTAACATACAGTTCTAATTGAGCCAATTGTCTGCTCTACTACAATAGCTGCTTCTGAATAAGCATTTTGTCCACGAGTTGCCATTCTCGATATCAAAATGGACACAGTTGCGCCAGCTGCCACTAGCAGGGGTATAGCAGATAACATAACAAGGGCAAGCTTCCACCCTTTGACAAATGCTAATGTAAAACCCCCAAGGAATGTTGCCATCAATTGCAGAAATTTTCCAACCTGCACAAATCAATCAGGTCTAAATTAGGCCCAGGTTGAGATGGACAAAGATTAATGAAATTTAATCTATTGAAATTTCCCCTTTCTGGTAGAGATTTATCGCACCTTTTCACCCATTGCATCTTGTATAAGAACAGTATCACCAGACATTCTACCAACAACCTCTCCAGAACTTGTTTCCTTATCAAAGAAAGCAATATCTTGTCTGAGTATAGTTTTCAGATAATAACTCCTTATCCGTGCAGCCTGTCTTTCCCCTGTGACCATCCAGCAGGTCACCTCTGGCAAACAACAAACACAGAATTTCAGTTCCATTAATTCACAATGCTTTTACAAAAAGTTCAATAGGAAATTTAATAAATTTTGAGACGAACTTACGAAGAAAGGCAGCTGCTCCAATTCCTACTGCTAAGTATACATACTTTAGAGAGACCTACAAATTTTACCGGTACCAAATTCAGTAAACAATTCCAAGAAATCCCAAGAGAAAGAAGTGATTTTGAATTTTCTTACCTTGGAAACGATATCGACAATGTCATCATCAGTCTGATTGTTTCCAAAAGAATCAATCATTTGTCCCAATAGCAATGACATGATAGGCATAGAAATTCCATTCCCAACAGCACCAATAGTCCCAACAATCATCAACAAAATATCAGCGGAATCTGCAAAGGAAAATAGCTTAAGAAATGGAACTGTTTTAGCTTTTTCTTTCTTCTTCTCATCTTCTCTACTCTCATTAAAGCCAGAATCTTTCTTGGCCTCTTCTTCAAATTTCGATGTGTTAGCCTTATCCGCATGAATTTTAAGATCTCCACCGCCATTCTCCTCCGCCATAGTATTTTATCAAACTCAGAAATTCATCTAACTATATCAAAAGTGCTTGACACAGAAATATTTTTATATATTATATTGCGGCTGCAGAATCCATTAAGATGAACTACCGTGACAAAATAACTTGTTGTAGAAGAAACAAAAATAAAAATAATGAAACAACTATTTATATACCTTAAATTTTATTTTAGGTATATAAATTTATATCTACTTATAGGATATGTAGCTGCTTCTAGAATATATAATATTCAAAATTTAGATGATTATTACAATATATATACGGAAAAATAATTATTTAGTCCTGCAATTTAGTTAAATTAACACTTGGGTCTCTATATTATCAGAAAATAATTATTAGGGCTCTTACGTTTGATTCAGTTACAACAATTAGTCCTTCCGTCAGTTTTTTTCAAATTTTTTAATAAAAAAATTAAAAATTAAATAAAAAATAAATTAAAATAAATTATTTTTACAAAATATCCTCATCTTCAATTTTTATTTTTATTTTTATTTTCTTCATTTTCTTTATATTTTCCTTCATTTTCTTCCCATTTTACTTTTGTAAAAAATTCATATTCATATATATTATTATGTTTTCTTTATATTGTAATTTTTTTCTTTTTCATTTTTTTTTTCTTTTTTCGTGCTTAATTAATAAATTAATTAATTGTGTAAATTTTGAATTTTTGAAATTGAATGAAGTAAAATTTATATATGGATGTTGTGATTAGTGGAATTATGTAGAAAAATAAAGATTTAATTGTGAAGAAAAATGAATAAAATTTGAGATAAGTTTTTATGGAATCGCATGAAAAAAAAATTGATAAAAAATTAGGAGTATTTTTATTTTTTTAATGATATTTAATTACCAAATAGACAGAATGACTAATTATTATAACGGAATCAAACATTAAAAATCCAATAGCTATTTTCTAAAAATATAAGGATTTAAGTGTTAATTCTTTAAATCTCAAAAGCTAAATAACATTTTAATTATATATATATTTATCGTTAAATTATATTTAAAATTATTTTAAAATATATAATTCAAGTTTTAATTGATTATTATAATATATATTTATCACTACATTAATATTTAAATTTATATTAAAATTACCAATTTAACCAAAGAACTAAAAGCATTAATTAACTCGCATGACTTGGTTGGCCGATGAATGAGTGCGTCCATTCATGTGATTTGCTTTATTCAATATAGAAATCTTTGACTGTTAGATTTTCAATTAAATATTTATTAAGAAGAAAAAATTGCGCTGATGTCCAAGCCAAAGTCAAATACAAGGAGGTGTTATTCAAGTTCAACTCCCCTATGTGTTGATAAATAAATAAAATTAAAAATATAAATAAAATTCGGTAAGTGATGGGACAGGTGAAGTTATCCATACCCAATAAAATCATTCTGAATTTTCATATATATATATATATATATATATATATATATATATATATATATATTTAATACTTAATTTGACATAACTTATAAAAATAATTTTACATATAGAGAAAAATTATTTTCTTAAAAATAATATTTCTAAAAGTAATTAAACTATATGTTTGTGTTTGATAAAATATAATTTAAAAACTACTTATAAATTCATAAGAATATTTTTATCTATTAATTTTTTAAAATTAGCTACGCGTTTAATCTAAAATTTAATTTTTTTAAAAAGTTTCAATTTCTAACTTATCCAAATAGTTGAATTTTAACTATCTAAATAATTATTTTTATTAATTTTGATATTTATCAAACATTATAAACTGAGCCAAAATCAACTTCTCACCCAAAAAAATTATTTTTTTCTTTTCATAAGTTGTGTCAAACGGGCATATAATAAAGACGTATGTTTTTTTTTTTCTTTTTTTTCTTTTTTTTTTTTTTTTGCTTTATTGCTTTTTTTCTAATTTTGAATAATGGAATCAGTAACTTCAAGACTTGGTAAGTGGTCTAATTTTACCGTATATCAAAAGTAATCTGATTTTTGGGTTGATGCATAATCTAACCTGAGATCGAATCACCGTCAACAGGCCTTTTTTCTTAAAAATAATAAAAAAAAAAAAAATTACCATTTTATAAGAAAACCTATTATTATTATCTGTTTATACCAATAGTGCATCCAATACCTGAATTGTCTGATGCTCTCTGACGCAGCGCATCCAGTAGATGCGCTCTCTGACGCAGCGTATCCAACAGATGCGCTCTTTGACTATCTGACACATTTTTTATATTTTTTAAATTAATTTTTTTATTAAATTAATTTAAAAGTGCAGGCCTCCATTTTTTTTGTTCAAATTAGCACAATATTTGTAAGTAATTTTTTTAAAAATTAATACCTAAAACTAGT